>PVIR01039564.1:0-13843 GCA_004026965.1 Petromus typicus
TCAAGGCAGCTCTTGAAGGTTAGTTATGGACTGGACTGTGTCCCCCTCACCAACCACCAAATTCATGTGTGGGCCCCTAACCCTCCGTGTGAATGTATCTAGAGGTAGTGTTTCTGGGAGGTAGTTGAGCTTCGATGGGGCTCTGGTCCACTCGGACTGGAGCCTTCTGAGAAAGTCTCTTCTCACACCAGGAGGACCACCCTCAGCATACGGGAACACTGATCTCAGACTTCTGCCTCTAAGATCATCTACGAGAAAACCAGTGTGTGTTAGTGCACACCGACTCTGCCTCCTGGGCTGAGGAGCCTGTTATGTGCCCCTGAACAGGCTGAGATAGTCTTTCTGTCATTGTGTTCTCATTCAGCGTCTCTGGAGGACCCCAGGGCTGATCTTCTCCCAGGGTGCTTCTGTAACTCATTATAGAAAGCAGTGCTAGGGCCCGGGATGTAGCTCAGTGTCACAGTGCCTGCCTGGCAAGTGCAAGGTCCTGAGTTTGATCACCAGAATCAGAAAGAAAGAGGCAAAAGCGCCGCTGGCTTTCTTCAAAAGTGCCTGGGCTTTCTCCATCCTCCGGAATGCATTCTTGGCTTGACACTGTGTGGGCTGCTGTGATCAGGATGTTGTGCTGGATGCGGATGAGGAGGAAGGAACATCTGCAGCCGCCCTGAGAGCTGCCCGCCCCCATCTCCATCTCCCCACAATTCCCAGGCCCCTGGAGGCCTCAGAACATCCCCAGGGTGCCATGCTGCAAGTCCTTCCTGCCCACAAGAAAGCCATCCACCAGTTGTCTCTACCAAGCTTCCTTGACTCCTGTTCACCTGTCACTTATGCACACACAACTAAGTATGTGCTCATTCACATGCGCGCGTACACACACACACACACACACACACACACACACAGGCGCGCGCGGAGGTTTTGGCCACAAACAGTAAAGACCAGCTCTAACTAATTTATACCCCAAAGGACTTCATTAAAAGATATTGAGCCACCCCTGGGATGACTAGACAGGCTCTGCAGCCAGTGGCCACGCCCTCAAGGCTGGTGTGGGTTCTCTGGGTGCCACAGCCTGCGCTGACCTTGCCAGCATTGACCCCGGCACCCTTGCCAACATCTCTACCTCTAGAGAAACTGCAGATCGTCTCTCAGATTCCTCCCTCTTTTGGCCTAGACTTTAGTCCAACCTTGGGGTGGTGGCTCTGAGTGACAGAGGCCAGCCTGCTTGGCCCCTGGCTCTGTGACAGGTGGTAGGTTCGTCAGGGGCCGAGACACATAGAAGGGAGCCGGATGCTGGTGCCAAAAATTGTAATAAAGATCTTTGGATGTAGAATATATGCATTAGGTTTTTTTTCAATTCTTGTCATTCATGGTAGTTGTTCTATAAAGTCACCCAAACTTGAATTACCACAAACCATTGCTCTTTGAGGAGAGACTGAGGTTTCATTGACCCTGTGGTCACATTTTCGTCCACTGGTCAGTGTACCAGCTTGTTTTATGCGTGTTTTTGTTTAAAGACACTGCATCTTATATGTGGTGTTGACTCTATCACCCTGAACTTGTGGACATAACACTTACACATGGGTGAAGGAAGCTGATCCGACCTGTGCAATCTATCTGCACGGCGTATAGTTTTCGGCTGGGTCTGCAGTGCTGTGCCTCAGGTCATTTTAAAAAGCAAAATTGCCAACAAAAAGCACAAAAATGCTGAAACAAGAAGGCAGAGTGTAGGTGTGTTCAGCGCTACCCAGGTGCACGTCAGGTCCTTTTCCCGAGGGCTTCTCATCTGGCATTGAATCACGGGTGGGAGTCATCACGTGGAGACGAAATGGTGAAGAAGCCTTTATTACCAGCACTCCCAGCACTTATATACAGCCCCACTTCCTTGTTCTCAACCGCCCCAAACCAGCCTTATAGGGGGCAGTCTCTGTCTCTCTGTTTTCCTTTAATCACTGTGGCCCAGAGGGGCCCGCTGTGTATGTGCCGCCTTGCACTTCATTTATGGTGTCAGCATTGTTTAGCCCCAGGGGACCCCACATGCACACACGTCGGGCAGCGCTGGCCTCTCACCACTCTTTGGTTGCCCAGGAATGACCAGAGAATGCCACAATCACTGATAGGGCGGAAGGCGCGGCTCAGCAGTAGTGACTGGATTTGAGTTGTAACAGTGCAAAAAGAAGTATGATCTAGGGGGTTGTAATCTTCACAAGTAGACAAGTCTGAAAACAGACTTGGTGAATAGTGCGCATTGATTATATAATCAAGATTGCAATTGTAAGTGCACTCTTCTTCCATATAGCATTTTTCCCATATGTATTTCCATGCCTATTAATCTTGTTGCTGAGAGATTCTCTGTCTGCCTCTGCCTCAAGGGTTTGGGGGACAATGATGTCTATTAGAATAATGGTCTCTGTGTACCACTGACCATTGCATTTTCATTCGAGCCTAAAGCAGGACAGAAAGCCTGAGGTCAAGTTCCTCTAGCCCCAGTGACATCTGGCATGAGAGACCCCATCACTGCTTCCTCCATGACCAGACGACTCCTGTTCTGGGGCAGAGGGCAGATTTCATGTAGGAAAAGGGACACAGCCAAACAGTACCATTTCCAGTCCTGGGGGATTGTGTTAAGAATGAAGTTTCCTTGTTTGAGATAAGAGATGTGCCAATAGGTACAGGGACCCTGAGAACATTTGGGAAATGGCTGTGTATTTTTGGTTTATAAGTCTGTAAGATGGGCTGTTTTTATTCCACAGTACAGTGGAATCTACTTACAGCTGCGGACTTGCGCGATGTGAGTCAGACCAGCCTCCTTTGATGTTTTTGGAACCAGGGCCTTGGGCGCTCAAGACAAGCACGCTGCTTCTGACCATCCCTCACCTCGCCTCTCTTTGATCAGCCAGTTTGAACCGGGCATGTATGTCTCTCTAGAACCTCAGAAGACATGTCCGTCGGTGAGAGTGAAAGAAGTGATATGTTCTTCCCAGATCATCTTAGTACATATTCAATACTGTTATATTTTAATCCAACAGATATTTAGCTATTTACACCAAGCACTGTGCTGGTGGGTAGATGTGAGTCAGTTAAATGGAGCAGTAGCGGAGGGGACATTTGACTGTGGTTCTTAGAGGAAGTTTCTAGTTTGCAGAGTTGGAAGACAGTGGTCATGTCAGGGAGTGAAGTCAGACTCATTTGATCATCGGAGTCCGGCTCTGTACTGACACGGTGGGGCTGTGACAAGGAGCAGGACCATCCTCGTGCCGTAGGAGCCCCCTGTTACAGAGGGGGGTGGGGGTGGGAAAGGTCCAGATAAACACTTGAAAGTGTAAACAGGCCGCAGGCAACAGAACACAGTATAGTGGAATCTGCTTACAGCTGCAGACGTGCGCGATGTGAGTCAGACCAGCCTCCTGGAGAAAGAAGCCCCAGGGTGGGTTTTGAGCTTCAGTGTCTGGGGATTAGTGCGTTTTACGAGGATAGCACGGTAGGATTAAACTATATCCATCAAAAGTGTCCCCCTGTGGGCTGCAGACACTGTAAAAGAGGTGAAATTTACAGGCAACTGTGGTTTCTAAGTCTCCTCTGGAGGGAACGGCTTTAATCGAGACAGGATCCTCCCTCCTCCCGAGGCTCTCAGCAAGAAGTGAGTCAAACACTGCTGGCCCAGGGTGTGGGGAGAATGACTGGGCCCCCAGTTCTGCGGGGCTCTATTGTGTCTTCCAAGGTGTGTTACCCAGTCTTTCCTAATAGGGGGGCAATAAACCTTCTTTCCAGGTTGCACAGTTGAGCCCTCTATGACCAGCGATGACATTATGGTCAGGCCTGTGCTCCCTGGATGTGCTCACCAAGTGCCAACACTGCAGACCCCAGTGGTCTGTTCTGTCCAGAGGGCTAGGGTGGCTTTCTACTCTCGGTAACAGAAAACATACACAAAAGAGAAAAATGCCAACTTGGAAGAAAAATAATGATTTTTGCATAGTAGAGGAGGGAATCAGGTCACTGAGTGAATACATAGGCAATTCCCAAATCCTGGAGAGGCCCTGGCAGCCAGCGAGCTGTCCTGGGGAGGGACTGGCCAGTAGTGGACGCAGAGGCCTGCTCACCTCTTGTACCAGTGGTGTTAGACTCTGGGCCAGAAAACTGGGTGGAGGCACATGGGAGGGTGTTTTGGCTTTGGAGTTTGCAAAAAAAAAAAGAAAGAAAGAAAAAAAATCTTTCCACAGCCTTAGCTCATTAATTGTCATGACAGCTTCTGGGAGTTAGGAAAGTCAGCTGTAGTGATCCTGTTTATTTGATAGTTAGTCAGATGCTTAAAGAAGGAAAATAATTTACTAAAAATCCCCTGGCTAGGAAATACCTGAGCTAAGACTGGACTCCCAGGTCAGGGTTTTTTGACATACTGGAAAACCTGTTGGCAGGAAGAGGGGAGGGAGGGGGCGGAGCCACAGCAGCCCCCCCAGTACTGTCCATTCATTCTGCAAATATACTGTGTGACTTCAGCATTGTGTGAGTTCCAAGTACAAAAGAGGAAACAGTAAGGAAGGGAAAGAAACAATCTGATAATAACAACAAAAAAGTGGAAACAAAACTTATGTATGTAGGAGGTGGGCGTTGTCGGGAGGGCAGGGGAACGGGAAAAATGAGAATCAAGATACATCAAGGTCCAAATTCTCAATGTTGAATGTGATCACAATGTATTCCTAAAATGTACCAATAATCTCAATAAAGGGAAGAAGGAAAAAAAAGGAAACAGGCTTGGAGGTGGGAGGTGTCACGTCCACGGGGTGATGTCTATACTAAGGGCATTCCCGGAAGTTGGCTTGGCCCCAAAGACGTCATGAGCATGGGGTGGACACGTCCACAGTCTTCTGTGGGCAGAGCTGGGCCGAGGGCCCATGACCTGGCTGGGTTGCAGGGAGGGCAGGTCATTTGGCTTCAAGTCAAGCCAGCCTGACTGGAAGTATCATGTCATTGTGCCCTGGAGCTCTATGGTGTCATCCTGGGTTCTGGCACGCCCTCCCTGACACTCTCCCCACCGCAGGGCTCAGACAGCCAAGTCCAACTGAGCTGAGCTCCAGGACGTATAAGGTGAGGGCCATCCGCTGGCTTGGCTGCAGGCTCGGGAGAACTGTGGCCACTGTGCAGCGTTGTACAAGTCCAGGCACATCCCACAGCTGTCCCAGGGTACTTTAGTATTGTTAAAAAACAAAAGTATGTTGGGGCCGGGGATTTAGCTCAGTGGTTCCGGCGCCTGTCTTGCAAGCGCAAGGGCCGGGGTTCAATCCCCGGTAACCACATACAATACTGGGTGTGGAGACTCACCCAGCAGCAACCAGTACCACATACCACAGTGCCAGGCATGGTGGCTCACGCCTGTAATCCCAGCACTTGGGAGGCAGAGGCAGGAGGATTGCTGTGATGTGAGTTTGAGGCTGAGCTCAGGGCCAGCCTGAACCACAAACTGAAACCCTGTCTCAAAAAACCTTAAAAAAAAAAAAGTATGTTAAAGGGGTAAATGCATATAGAGTCCCTGCAGGAGACCCCGGCTTTGTGGCCAACGTCATGATGGTTCTCGCTTTCAGGGAGTTTCACTTTCTTAGCTAGACTGCAGGCCTAGGTAGTCTACTCAGACATGTATCTTGGCTTTCCCAGGGACCAGAAACACTGGGAACCCTGAGGGTTTGGAGGCCAGGGATGTGAACCATCCCATAACACATGGACTAATCCTTCACAACAAAGGTAGCCTGTTCTAAAGGCCAGCAATTCCCTCCCCTGGTGCACCAGCCGGAAATTAGAGAAGTCCCCCAACGTTCCCCCATTGCTCTGCAGAGGTGGACCTTGAGGCCCAAGTTAAAGCTCTAGGATCAAATTCGGCCAAAATGGGATCCAGAATCTTTGTTTCTGAGGCTCCGTACAGGGTGGAGAGGGTGGTGCCCGCCTCTTCTGAAGCTCCTCAGGCTCCTGAGTGACGTAGCCCAAAATCACCGCCCACAAACAAATGGGCAGAGTGAGTGAGGAGCAGCCTTGAGTGCTTGGGAGGAGTCTAGGATGTGTCGGCTGGGAGGACAAAGGACAGAAATGGTGTTTTGGGATATTGGCTCTTTCTTACAACCGAAGCTCCAGGGACTATGGATGGAGCCTCTCTGGGATGGATAATTAGCTCCTTTCCACAGAAAAGGTGAGAATTCGTTCCTAGTTGACCCCTCTCCTAGAAGGTCTGGGAGACCCTCTGCCTTATCACTCTGCCTGCCATTCCTGGCTTCCAAGATTCAGGTGATGAAGGAAAATAAGGAGGGAAAAGGAGAGTGAGAGGAGGAAGGAAGGAGTGCCTGAGGCCCTGGTCTGCTGAGCGGCCCTGTCCTGCTAGGATAGCCTTATCCTGCTGACAACAGTTCCTCCCTGAGTACTGTGGGCACCCAGGAGTCTATGTAGACAGTATGTGAAGGTATAGTCTCAGTTTCTTCTGTCATAACATACCCTACGTGGAATCAGCAGAAATGAATCTCTCCTAGTTAGACAGGCAACAAACTCTCCATAAACAACATGGCGGCCAGCTAGAGCTGGGATGCAGGCCCCATACTTTAGTAGGCTAAGGCAGGGTGATTGTAAGTTTGAGCCCAGCCTGGACACTTAGAGATTAGGAAGAACCTGTTTTAAAGTTAAAAGTGGCTTGTGAATGTAGCTGGATGCGAAGACCTGGGTTCAGTCCCCTGTATACCCCCCAGAAGGTGAGGTTTAGTGAGGGTCTGTTTCCCAGTTCACACCCTGTGCCTTTGTACTGTGTTCTCACACAGCAGGAAGGACAGAGGTCTGTTTCACAAGGGCCCCGGCCTTGTAATCTAATCACCTCCCCAAAACATTCTTAATATTGTCACCGTGGATGTTAGGATTTTAGGGCATAAACTTGGGGAAGGGGCATAAATGTTTAGGCTATAGCAATTACTTAGGCTCAAGACTTTGAGTTTAAAAGCCCTAGACCTCGTCCCCAGTTGAGCCAGGCCGGATGCCTTAGGTGGAGCTGCTTCTCGGCAGGGTCGACAGAACTACAGAAGGCAGAGGGTGTGACGTGGCCCGTGTGGTGAGGTCCCAGGATCTTCACTGGGAGCCATGAGAACTCGGGCAGAGGCTTGATCTTCCTGAAACTAAGGTCACTCACTTATTCGTTCATTTTCTTCTTCCTTTTTGTTCTAAACATTTTTTTAACAAGTATTTTCAGCATTGAGGAAAAAGTACCTCTTGCTCACTTCCCAGGTGTGCCAAATTTCAATATCTTGCCATTTTTGTGTCACACCTTAAATAAAAGAAACAGGAAAAAGCCTCAAGTGGAAAAGCCTCAAGATCCCTGTGAATTCTCCCTCTCTGTGTCATTTTCCTCCCTGAGTCTTCTGCCCTCTCCACAAGGGTCCTGAGATGGTGGTTTCTCATTCTAAACATGTTTTGTGCATTAAACATGAAAACATCCATAAACACCCGTGGGATTGTTTTGCATGAGTGTACCTTCTTCATCAAAGGCGTCAAGCCACGCAGCCTCCTTTTCTCATGCACTGTTTTGTGAGTGAGATTTATTGTGGGTGACGTAAGTAGGTCTGACTCACTGATTGTAAGAGGTAGGCTGTATTCTGTTGCACCACTATTCCAGGTTATTTATCCAGGCTCCTGTTAGGGGACCTTAGATCATTTCCTCTGTGTTACCATTCCAGAGAAGGCTGTGGTAAATGCACACATACTGTACCTGTCTCACCATGTCCAGGGTCTCACTGAGACCATCGAGTACTCACCCACCAGTGGAACTTCTGGGTTTCCACTTTCTGTTGCTGCATGAGGAGTTTATACCTGACAACAACAAGAACTCTGGCTTCTCTAGAGTGCTAGACCTTCTCCATAGCGAGGCACAAGTTCCAGGAAGGATATTCTAAATACCAAAGTGCAAGGCGTGGCTTTCAAATTACACATTATGACTTCCACTGTATTCTTTTGGTCAAAACAAGTTATAGGCCAGTCAAGATTCAAAGGAAGAAGAAATAGACCCCCACTTCTCAATGGGTTTAGTAGTAAAGAATCTGCATTTGCCTTTTAAAAAATTATTGGTGCAGGGCTGGGATTTAGCTCAGTGGTTCCAGTGTCTGCCTTGCAAGTGCAAGTTCCAGAGTTTGATCCTTGGTAACTATATACCACAATGCTGGGTGTGCTGACTCATGCCCATCAGCCATTAGTACCACATACCACAGTGCCAGGTGAGGTGGCTCATGGCTGTAATCCCAGCACTCAGGAGGCAGAAGCAGGAGGATTGTTGTGAGTTTGAGGCTGGCCTGGGCTACATAGTGAACTCAGGGCCATCCTGAACTACAAAAATGAGACCCTGTCTCAAAAAAAAAATTATTGATGCAGTACTGAGGACCAAACTAGGGGTGTTCTACTTCTGAGCTATATCCCCAACTCCTTTTCCTTTTATATCATTTTGTTTTAGTGTATGTTTTGCCATACATAACATTTTCATTTGTTTGGGTGTACCGAGATATTGCCACCATTTCCCATCCCCTCTTCCTGTCCTTTTCCCCCTGCCAGATTCCCTTCCCCATCTCCAAAAAGTCTGTCTGTATTTTGCTCTTTAACTTATTTACATTTGGTTCTGACTTACTTAACATTAGTCTCAAGATCCATCCATTTTCTTGCAAATGCCATGACTGCATTTTTTCATGGCTGAGTAAAATACCGGTATATATCATGTTCTCTTTATCCAATCGCCTGCTGATGAACAGCACCTAGATGCTTCACAGAGTCAGCTACCATGTATTGTGCTGCTGTAAACATGCATGTGAGGTGGTATGATTTTTTAAAATCGTGATAGTATGATTAAAAAAAAACAAACAAACATAACTCTGTGGGGAAAATACCCTGAAGAGATATAGCTGAGTCAAATGGAATTTCTGGTTTTAGTTTTCTGAGGACTCTTCATGCTGCTTTCTGGAGCATTTGTACCAGTTGACATTTCCACTAGCAATGTGGAAGGTTCCTTGTTTTCTGCGTCTTCACCAGCACTTGTTTCTGTGCAGTGTTCTCTGTAGCCATTCTGACTGGAGTAAGATGGACTCTCAGGGAGGGTTTTTGATTTACATTTCCCCAATGGATAAAGGTGATGAACCTATTTCTGTGTGTTTGTTGGCCATTTGGCCTTTTCTTGTTAGAAACGGATATCAGTTCATTAGTCCATTTTTTAATTTGGGCTGTTTAATTGGGGGAAGTTCATTATGTTGAGTTCTTTGTATAGGCTAGATATTAGATCTCTGTTAGAAGAGTAGCTGGAAAATGTTTTTCCCATTCAGCAAGGTGTCTCTTCACACTGTTGATTGTTTCCTTTGCTGTGCAGAAACATTTAGTTTGATGTTGTCCCGTGTAGTCGTTCTTGGTATTATTCCTTAAGCTACTGGAAGGACTTCAAAAATTCCTTGCCTATGCCGATAGCTTCAAGTATTTCCCCTGTGTTCTTTTCCAGCAGTTTCAAAGTTTCTGTTTTCATATGTACGTCTTTTTCCCATTTTTATTTGATTTTTATTACAGGCTGAGAGATATGGGTTGAGTTTCACTCCTCTGTACATAGACAGTTTTCCCAGAGTTGTTTATTAGAGGTTTTAAGCCCTTGTCAAAAGTCAGATGGCTAGCCAGATGTGTGGTGCATGTGCATAATCCCAGCACTCAGGAGGCTGAGTCTGGAAGATCACCAAGAGTTCAAGGCCACCCTGGGCTGCCTGATGAGTCCAAGTCCAGCCTGAACTGCATAGTGGGACCTTGTTTCAAAAATTAAAAAAAGAAACATCAGAAGGCTGTCAGTATTGTAGGGATTGTTTCTGAATCTTCTATTCTTGATCTACATGTCTATTTTTGTGCCATCCCTATGCTACTTTCTGTTACTATAGCTCTGTAGTATAAACTGGAATTGGGATACCACCTGCTTTGCTCTTTCTGCTCAAAACGACTTTGGCTATTCAGGATCTCTTCTGGGTCCATGTAATTTTATAGATTTTTTTTTCTTCTTCTGTAAAGAAGGTTGTTGGTGTTTTAATAAGGATTATCCTAAATCTATATACTGCTTTTGGTAACATGGTCACTTGAACAATATTAATTTTCTCCAGCCTTCTTCCCCACAAGTGAAAGTCAGCACCCTTTCAGAGTCTGATTGGCTTTTAACGTGCTTTTTCTTCTGCGGTCTGCACTTCGTATTCTTCGCCCGTCTTTAAATGTTTCTCCTTTTGCAGTGATTTGTTCGAACTCTTTACAGAGTACTCTTCCTAAGCACAGTGTCTTCATCAGCTTCATGTCGTGACCACCAAGAGCCTAGAGGAGGCTGTGAAGAAGCACGAATGGAGTAAATGGGCTGGAGTGACTGGCAGTAGAGCCAGAGTCAGGAATGGGACAGTGAATGAGACGTGGCCGTAGAGACCGCAGAGGCTGCTGGGAGGGAGTCATGACCGAGGATAGCAGTCTGTGAGGTTCATGCTGCAGGCGGGTGAGCTCAGGGTGCAAAGTGTTCATGAGCCCCTTGCAGCCTGTGACACTGCCCTGGGGAGAGAGAAGAGGCCTGCGGGGATAGGCTATGCTCGGGGCACCCGTGTGACCTGCGGAGAGGGTGAGGGGCATGTTGCAACGTAGTCAAGGGACAAATCAGGGCCTCGGGCTGAGGAGGGGGAGGAGGAGGAAGAGGTGCCTTTGTAAACAGAGCTGCCTGTCCTGTCGCTTGAGGTAGCTTGTTTTCTGGCTCGCCAACTGCCAGTTAGACCCTCAGGAAGCCAATAATTTAAGGTGCTCCAACCTATAATTCAGAGGCTGTGTTCCCAGGCTTGGCTGGACCGTAGACCAGCGACACCCTGCTCTGTGCTGCCTCTTCTGCGGGCCAGGCGGGAAGGAGGGAACTGGAGCTAAGCAGTCACAGTATGGAGTAGCCCTTATTCACGCTGTTCCCTGGCACTTGGAAGCTGGTAGTTCATACAGTATCAAAAGGTATAAAATATGTTGAGACACAAGCTCAGTAATTGGGTGGCAGTGTCAGTGCCTCCCCAGTGAAATAGTCTTTAATAATCCCACTTCAAGATCGTATATATTTTCATAAACAGATATTTTAATTAAAGGATCATTTATATTTAAAAAACCCCACTAATTCAAAAGTAGCGGCTTGATTTGATTAACAATGGCACATCTATAATGTGATATTTCATGGAGTCATATGACACGTCATTGTAAATCTCTGTGCAATGTCTTGGAGAAATACACATATTACTGAGAGTTCCTTTCCTCAAGGGTTATTCCCTTCCCATTTTCAGCAATGGTTTGTATTGTAAAAATCTTCGCAAGGACATCCTCTTGCTATTTATGACCTGCATTTGTTTGATTAATATGATGGAACATTTTTATTATGTGTTTACCAGTTACTTCTGCTTATTCTTCATAATATTCAAATGGCTGTTTTCTCCTCCATCAGAATGTGCACCTGAATTTTAAGTATTTTGTATAAGCCACATTGAACTTATAGAAAAGGTACAGACACCGAATAAAGAACTTTTTATTGCTGGAATCATCTGTGATCTGATATTCTACCACCTACAAAATATTCTGCTCTATATTTCTACATAAACACAGCACTACCAGCGAAATCAGGAAACAAATATTGATATTTGCGACAGATTGTGTTTTATGAAAACAGCAGCAGCAGTATCTTTCATGCCACATGTTCTGTGACAAGATACTTCAACACTCCTTCCACTGACGAATGGGGGTCTGTGTGTTTCCCTCCTCTGGAATCTGGGCACGTTTGTGACTTGCTGGGAGCCCCAGAAGTTCATAGAAATGATGCTGTATGGCTCCAAGGCCAGATCAGGAAGGGTGGGCATCATCTGCCCATGCCCGCTGGCACAGACCTGGCTCCTGGAGGGGCCTGCTCTGAGAAGGCTGGCATGTGGTAAGGATGTAGGT
The DNA here is from genome assembly GCA_004026965.1 of Petromus typicus. Classification (NCBI taxonomy): domain Eukaryota; kingdom Metazoa; phylum Chordata; class Mammalia; order Rodentia; family Petromuridae; genus Petromus; species Petromus typicus. The sequence goes on from PVIR01039564.1 coordinate 11,959, forward strand.
AGGTGCATGAAATCAATTGCTTCTCTTGGTAATCTGCTGGGTCTGAGTGTACTGTCACAGCCCAGAAGCAGACAGTCTCTGACGCTGTGTGAGCCTGCCTCCCTAGCGGGGCAGTTTCTTTTCCTGTTTGGTCTCTAAGCCCCTGCATCTCCTTGCCTCCTTCACCCAGTTAAACCGTCCTCCACTCTACCCCCTCCAGGTCTGGCTCCTTGCACCGGGTGAGGGTGGGGTGTCTTCCTTGTTTTATGTGGATGGCCATACCCGTATGCCACTTTCTGCTGGAATTAGTCTGTTACTATAATGAGATTTCTGAGGCTGGGTACTTTATAAAGAAATGAAGTTACAGCACTTAATACACTGCTACACAAAGCACTAAGTTTCAACCCATGAACCCTTGGGGCCTATATTAGTGCTTATGAGAGCTTGTAGGGCTGGGATAAGGCTCCTCAAAAGACCGCATATACTCTAAATCTGATTTAAAGCAGGATGTAGAAACTCAAAACGGGCCCATAGTGGCTTCCCAGAGTCAAATGCAGAAGATGGGTCCAAGCGCTAGCAATCCAAAGGATCCAGCCTGAGGCCTGGAGCCCATGGCAAGTCTGCATCAAGAGGCCGAAAGAACCACTGCGGAAGACCAAGGGGTCTGTGTCAGGAGGTCAAAGGGTTGGAGCAAGAAGCTAAAGAGTCTACACCGAAGGCCAGGAGAACATGGCCCACGTGAAGGCAAAGACCAGAACGCCTCCAAGCGGAGCAGCTGTCACTCCTCTGAGGAAAATCAGCTGAAATCCTTGCCTCTCACTCTCCTAGTTATACTATTCTGACCACACTCCTCCCTCCTTACAGTGGGTCTTCCACGCCCACATCCATGCCAACCCAATCCAGCCCAGTGTTCCTACTCAAGTTGACAATCAATTTCCCACTGCAGCGACAAACTCAAACCATATCTAACCATTGCACTCCTGTGGGCCTACTCTTCCCCTGTTCCACCTCTGTCACCCCACATGGCATAGCCCTCCTGCACAGACGCCCTCCCCACCCTGTTTGGGGTCTGACATTCCACCCTGGCCTCAGGGTCTTCAGTCCACCCCCTCTGGTGGGGATTCCTACTTTGCCCACCCTGTGATATTGGGACCTAAGCCCCTCAGGAAGGGAGAGGCGAGAAGGAAAAGGAAGGAGAAAAGAAGGGGCAGAGGACAGATGAAAAGAAGAATTTCTTTTTTTTTTTTTTTTGAGAAAGGGTCTCGCTTTTGTAGTTCAGGCTGGCCCTGTGCTTAGCCTTGAACTCAAAGCAACCCTCCTGCCTCTGCCTCCCAAGTGCTGGGATTACAGGCGTGAGCCACGAGGCCCGGCACTGTGGTATGTGGTATGTGGTTCTGATTGCTGGTGGGTGTGAGTCTCCACGCCTAGCATTGTGGTGTGTGGTTACCGGGGATCGAATCGGGGTCCTTGCATTTCTGAGGCAGGTGCCAGAACCACTGAGCTAAATTCCCAGCCCCAGAAGAATTTCTGAATGAGTTTTAATGAACACTTCTTTACAATACAACTACTTCTGTGTTAGTCAAGTTTCTTCAGAGAGGATTGTGCAAAATATTTATTAAAGGAAATTTAGATGAGTTAAGTCACGTAACAACAAAAGCTGAGAGATCCCACTATCGGCCATCTACAGTCAGGAAGCCATGACTCAGAAGGCCTGAGAACCACGGCGTCCATTCGTATCCGGTCCCGGTCCAAACGCCAGAGAAAAAGAACAGTCCCACTCAAGCAGGCCCAAGGGGGCAAGTCCCTCCTTCCTGTACTCCTTGTTCACTGGGACAAGTACTGGACGGCGCTGCCATCAAAAGAGAGGCCGACTGGCAGCCTCTGCCACCGTGGAATCCACACGGTG
>PVIR01039565.1:0-13821 GCA_004026965.1 Petromus typicus
GGGCCGGGCAACCCATCTGGGTGCTTCCCCGCCCCCTGGTGGTACATGGAGGGTATGCAAATGCACAGCCCTCCTGAAGGGAGGTGGGGAGAAGATGCTGGGACTAGAGGGTTCTTCAAGGCCCCAGAGAAGCAATGGTGGATGTTGGGAATACTAGCCCTTCCCCCTCAACAGTCCTGACCAGGCCACGTTAGCTTTTTTCCTCCTTGGGACTGAACCTAGGGCTTTTGTCTCTTACAGAAGTCCTCTCTATACCCAGTCCTTTTGATTTTTGAAGAGAGGGTATAGTTTAATTGCCCAGGTTGCGATCCTTCTGCCTCAGCGTCCTGAGTAGCTGATGTAAGTGTGTATCACTGTGCCTGGTGATTTAGTGGTTAAAATAAAACTGGGCCGTTTGTGGTAAGAGATCACAAAGCCTTTGTGATATAAAGCAAATGTTTTCATATTTATTCCTTTGTTCCCTACAATTTAGTGTCTTTGCTTTTTATTTAACATCATTCCAAACAATAGGAACAGTAGTTATGGCCACAGGGAAGCTGGGGTGTGAGGGTTGCAGCATTTCTGGGGTCCCTGCAGGGATGACCCTACAGGCACTCAGGTACAGGGACAGAGTTAAGGGGGTTTCTTGGGGTACAGGTGTGGAGTCCTGGGTGTGGCCAGGCAGGGCTTGTGCCAACCAAGTCTCTGCAGACATTGCCGAAGAGACAAGGCTTGATGGTTACTAACCAGGTCCCCAGAGAACATAGTTGAGGGACAGAGGATGATGCTGAAGGACCAGGTTTTCCTTGGCTTCCTTCTCTAAGATTCAGTTCAAAAACCCAGGACCTCTCCATGGCTCTGGTTCCAGATCAGGGAAGTGAATGTAGTAACAGCCAACAAAATATTGTTTCCAAGGGATACTGTCTACCACTGTCCCAATCTCTGGGTTACATTGTTGCTTCTGAAAAGAGCAGTATGGGATCGTCTGGGACCATAGAGAGTCATTACCCTCTAGAGAGAGCAGGTCACCTGCCCTGTGCCCGGGGCCTCGGCTGTCATAGCATCAGCCCTGCTACCCAGCCCAGGACACTTCCGTGCCGGGGCCTGCCGGCTACAAAGCAAGCTCGCATCAAAGGGCCAGGATTAAGGAAAAATAATAATAAAAAATAAAGAGAGATAAAGCATGGGGTCAGGAGGACCACTGCAAACCACAGGCTGAAGCCTGATCCTGAGGCGCCGTTTATTCTCAGTGCTCCTTTTATAGTACTCTTACAGCAGTGACTGTGTGCAGAGATTACAATCAGTGCTTAAAAGTTTACAGAGGTTACAGTCAATAAGGTAAAAAGTTTGGTGTCAGGCTGCTTAACGTATCCCACCTTTTAGTCTTAACTACATCTTGTTTTTGGTCAGTATTCAGCAAGAGGTAAAACATCTACTGTAACCAGAACTTGTTGCTGATGTGTTATCATTACAATGGATGTTACAAGTCAGTTTTGTGTATCAGTCTCCACACTATCTCAGGGAAATCTAAAGAGAAACTAGGCCCGTAACCCTTAGGGAAGGCGGGGAAAAAGTCATTGCAGGGCTCAAAGTAGGCTTCCTGGTGCCAGCATATCTCTGGCAAAAAACCCAGGACAGCTCCTGGTTTCAGGATCAGACTCCCAGTTTGATTCAGGGCAGCATAAAAATGCAGTTCCCTTGGGGCTGTGGAGTTAGCTCAGTGGATCCGGTGCCTGTCTTGCAAGCGCAAGGGCCTGGGTTCGATTCCCGGTAACCACATACCATACTGGGCGTGGAGACTCACGCCCAGCAGCAACCAGTACCACATACCACAGTGCCAGGCGTGGTGGCTCACGCCTGTAATCTCAGCACTCGGGAGGCAGAGGCAGGAGGATTGCTGTGATGTGAGTTTGAGGCTGAGCTCAGGGCCAGCCTGAACCACAAAGCGAGACCCTGTCTCAATTAAAAAAAAAAAAAAATGCAGTCCCCTGACTCAGGAATAATTCTCCAGGATTGTAGATTCCTGGTACATGTGCCCTTACACATGAAACTGTTTCCTACACTGTTTCCGGTTGACAGCATTATTTCAGTCAACACTCCTCTCGGTGCTTGGACCAAGGGAAATACTCAGGAACATTTATAGAGTAGCTGACAGTCAGCTGTAAGCAGGGAGATGAACCTTTGCAAATGGGAAGGAGACAGAGATGGAGGGACGGAAGGTCAGGCTGTAAACAGAATTAAGATGGGTCATGTGCCTGGCCCGCTTCCCCACGAATATCACCAGCATGTACCACAAACATGGGCTGCACAGAATTTTAAAAATTATGATTCAATGAAAGGAGGTAGCAGCAAAAAGGAAAGAAAATGCAGATCTGGGGAAAGCAGGTAGAGGGGCTGGTCTGTGGCCAGGCAGGGGCTGGAGCCTCAGCCACTGCTAGAATTCCTTTAGTTTCATGTTTCTTTGTCTTTTTTTTTTTTTTTTTTTTTTTTTTTTTGCAGTACCAGGGATTGAACTCACAACTGTGTTTGCAAGCAGTCAGCAGCACCACTGAGCTAAATCCCTGGCTGAGAATTCCTCCAGGACCCTGAGATGTTCCCTTCTATACATAGCAGCCTTCCAGGTAGGATGTGGCAGCACAGCGACCAGGCCAAAGATGGGTGAGTAAGGAGAAACCTAGCAAAGCATCTGCTAAAGATAGCAGCTCAGAGGCTGAGCAAGGTGCTGCAACCCCATCACTCAAGAGGCTGAGGCAGGAGGATCGCCTTGAGTTTGAGGCCAGCCTGGGCTACACAGTCAGTTCAAGGCCAAACTGAGCCACACAGTGACACGGTGTATCATCCAAAAAGAAAGGAGCACAGAGGCTCAGGATTCATTCCTAGCCCTCTGCTCTAAAACCCTCCAGCAACCAGTCCTGAGCCTCCCTGCCAACAAAAGGCAGCTCCCTGCCCTTGGGCCATTCTCTTATTTAACTCAGGTAATCCATGTTCACTAGGGAAAAAGTACCACATCGCTCTTTATTGACTGCCGGCGCCAGCACCAGCCCCTTCTCTTCAGCCACAGGGCTCACAGGCGAGGGGCTCTGTCACCTGGCTGGGACGCAGTGGAAACCAGCACCCACCTGGGTGCCAGGGTTACATGCTCAGGTTTCCTCGAACTCCTGCTCACAGTAGCCAACACCAATGGGCTCAGCCTGGACACCCCGCCTGCAGAAGACACGGGCATGGTGATCTCGGAACACAACCTCTATGGAACATGCGGTCCCCTCCCCACTTCGGTCACCTCAAACCATCCCTGGACGTGAAATGACTGGAGGCTCCCCTGCAAAGACTCACTGGGGAACTCTCCCTCCTTCTGTCCTTCCTGTCCCTGTATGTCCCAAATAACAGTGGTCCCTTAGGAAAGAGGCAGAAGCCTGACATGTGTCCAGCGCTTTGGATCTATACAGTCCTCAGTGCTGGGTTCAGACTTTGTGTCTTTTTGAGACAGTGTCTTGCAATACAGTCCAGGCTGGCCTTGAACTTGTGGCAGTCCTGCCTCAACCACTAGAGTGCAGAGCTGATAGGCATGCATCACCAATCCTACCTACGGCAGTTTATTTAAAAAATGGCATGCGATAGGCCAGTAGCTCGGAGGTAGGATACTTGTTTGGCAATAGGAGGGCCTAGGTTCAGTCCCCAGCATCACAAAAAAATTAAATGTGGGTGAGGTTTGCCTGCCAAACGGATTGGGGTGTGACCCATTGAGACAGTGCCTGGCTGAGGCCTTGTCTTTCCTCTTCTCAGCAAGGGGTTCCAGCCTGGCCCTGCCCTACTCCCTCCCCTTGGCCACTCACCTCAGCAGCTCACAGCGGAAGTGCGCCAGGCGTATAGAAGCAAAGTTCACGTCGGTGGTCAGGTTGCTGCTCCACAGCCTCTCGGCAACTGCCCCTCCCCTGGGCCTGGGGGGAAATAAGGCACGAAGCAGGCTGAGCCCTGTGGTCCCCAAGAGGGCATCGGACACCGAAGTCCTTGGCATAGGTCCTGGGGCAGTTCAGGGCTCAAGGCTGTGCTCGGCATTTTGCCGAGTAGAGCTCAGCTACGTGCGGAGCAGTTCTGGGGTTTGGCTTCCTTTTGTTAAAATGTGGAGGTGTAGAGCCCTATCTTGGTCCTCTCCCAAAGACATGAGACAAGAAAAAAGCTATAGGGGCTAGAGATTTAGCTCAGTGGTTCTGGTGTCTGCCTGGCAAGCCCAAGGTCCCAAGTTTGATCCCTCGATCCCTGGTACCACACACCATAAGGCCAAGGGTTGGGGCTCACACCTGTAATCCCAGCACTCGGGAGGCAGAGGCAAGAAGATTGCTGTGAGTTTGAAGTTAGCCTGGTCTACATAGTGAGTTCAGGACCAGCCTGAAGTTCAAAGCAAGACTCTTTCTAAAAAAACTGAAAAGAAAATTTTAAATTAAAAAAAAAAAAAAAAAGAATAAGCTTTAATGGTACCAGTAAACCAGGCTGGCCTCAAATTGTCAGTGATCTGCCTGCCTCAACCTCCTCCTCCCAAGTGCTACGATTACAAGCATGAGCCACCACACCCAGCAGTACAGCCAGCTCACAGATGATTTTTTGGTTTTGTTTGTTTGGGGGTTTTTTTGGTACAGGGGATCAAACTCAGGACTCTGTGCTTGTGAGGCAGGTGGTCGATCTCCAAGATGTCTTTATGTAAACTCAGGGTCGAGACCATGCTCAAGGAAGCTGCCAAGGGACATAGGAGTCTCCCAGAAACCCCTTCACGAGGTACTGATGTGGCTCCGGCTGCCCTATCTCTGTCCATGAATGGGGTGACAAGCACCGCTCCCAATACTCACTGAGCTGTGGAAGGGACAGATATGAAGCCACGTGAGGCCTGAGTGTCCCATGAGAAACAAAGGAGGTGGAGGGTGCTGCTCTGCGGTGGCAAACACAACTGGGTCTGCAGGGTGAACTGCAGCCCCAGGCCTCCCTCCAGCGCCCGCCAGAGCCCCTTACCACAGCCTGGGGACCAGGTTTGTGCTGTCCACCCACTCGCCCCACATGCAGGCTTCTCCTCCAATCACCAGTGCCTTCTGCTCCAGGGACCCTAGGGGAAAATGACAAGCTGGTGGGGGCGTGAGATCCACAGTCCCCTTCAGCCACCAGCCCGCTACAGCCCCACTCCAGTTGAGTTACCCACTTCCTAACCTGCCATGTCTGCCCCACACCCACCCTCCCCACCCTGAGTCCTGGCCGGGCTCTCTGGTCAGCAAGGACAGCACCCTGTCACCTTCAAAGTCCAGGGGCTCAACCTTGTATATGGCTTTCCAGTCGGGGCCGTATGTGATGTGGTTCAGGTACCAGGGTGCCGACAGCAGGGCCCGGAAGCCGGCCCTGGTGACCAGTTCCACCTCCTTCATGTAAGTGACAGGCTTCTCTTCCCGCCAAACCTGTACGATCGTGTCCGGCCGAATCTGTCCCGAGTAGACAAAGGGCAGCAATGGCAGAAAGCTGGGGGATTCCTGGAAGACCTTGCTCTTCCACAAGCCATGAGGGCCAGGGGGTGAGGTCAACAGGGAGAAGGACACAGTGGCCCTGTTCCTCAAACCCAGAAGCCCCAAGTTGGGCAAGAAAATCACAGCAACCTCAGGGATCCCAAGTAACAACTGTGCTCATATCACAGGAAGAGAAAGACTCTGACACTCAAACCTGGGGCTCACAGCTCCGGGGCCCTCCGAAAAGGGAAAGGAGGGCTGAGGATTTAGCTTAGTGGTTCTGGCACCTGCCCAGCAAGAACAAGGTCCCTAGTTCAGTTCCTGGTAACCACATACCAGTGCCAGACATGATGGCTCACGCCTGTTATCCCAGTACTCAGGCAGGAAGCAGAGGCAAGAGGATTGCTGTGAGATCAAGGCTTGTCTGGGCTACATAGTGAGCTCAAGGCCAGTCTGAACTATAAAGCAACACCCTGTTCCCTCCCAAAATAAAATTGAAAAAATAAAGAGCAAGGGAAAGAAGGTCCCAAGGGCTCTGCTAGAGCCCCTCAAGTGTGGAAGCCCAACACTTGGGAGGCTGGAGGCAGGAGGATCACACCAAGGCAGGAGGATCACACCAAGTTCAAGGCCAGCCTAGGCTACATAGAGAGTTAAAGGCTAGCCTGAGCAACACAGTGAGGTCCAATCTCAAAAAACCAAAACTAACTAAATAATAATTAACTAATAAAGCCAGGGACCAGGGAGGGCAGGGGAAGAGATGGAAGGAGGCTTCTCAAGAGCTCCTTGTCATTTCTGCCCCCGGCTCACCTTGACTTTGTTGTCAAACACCTCCTGCCACACCACGTAGCCTTTCTCATAGCCAGAGACGATGTCCAGAAGCCTGGCGAGGACAGAAGCAGCAGGGTTCTGGGTTCAGAGCCACGCACTGGCCTTTGCCCGGATCGGGCGATACTTTGCCCATACCGGGGACCCGCTCACTATGCACCAGGGACAGGACCCAAGGAGGCTTCAGGCCTCCCCAGGAGGTGACCCCTCTGCTTCCTCACATCTGGATGTAGAGGGATTCCAGCTGTCGAAAGTCATCAAAGCCTTTTTTCTTCATGAAGTTCTGAATCTCTGGGTTGGACTTCCTGAATGGCAGGAGAAAGGGGAGATCAGTACCTTCTGCATCCCAAAAGCCAACAGCCAGGGATTAGTCCTTGGACTTCCAAAAAAAAAAAAAAAAGGTCCGATATAGCGACCACACCCTGTAATCCCATCACTCAGAAGGCTGAGGCAGGAGTTTGAGGTCAGCCTGAGCTACAGAACAAGCCTCTCAGAAAACAAAACAAAGCAACCCCCCAAGCCCCCAAAAAGCTTAGAAGGCCTACTGTGGAGGCGTGGCCAGTCCACACACAGCCACATCAAGTGGTATGTTCACCCCTAACAGGAAGAATCTCACTGTGGGGAGTCAAGTCCAGACTCCCGAGGAGACGAGTCTCCACTGCCCATGGATGCCCCAAGCTCAGCCACGGGCCTCACACACTGGACCGGCTCCCTCTCAGCTGTACCAGCTGGATGCCAGGCTTGCCCTCTGCTACCTGCTGCGGATGCCATGCCCCTGACACCTACACTTTGTTCCCACTGTGCTCCTCCTGGAAGGTCTTCCTCTGTGCCAAGGCTGCAGGGAAGCCAACTACGTCCCCAGAGCCTCCCGACAGCCTGAAATGGTCTGGCTCCCACTTCTGCCCGAGCACCCCCTCGGCTTCCTCTGAGAGCCCCAGATCTGAGGGCTCCGACTTTTGATTTTATATTCATTAGACGCTGTCATCGCTTCATCTTGCATTCTGGGCTTGACTCTTTGATCAGACTATTTTAAACCTTCATAAGGATTCTTTTTCTCTATCCTGGATTTTTCCAAGACAATTCTGAGCTCCAAGCTAGTTTTTCTATAAATATCTTCAGGCTATGGAAGAGCAAGAGGCAAGGGCAGCCTCGAGATGTCAGGCAGGAGCTCCAGGCCAATGCCTTTGCTGTCTGACAGGTTATTCCCACAGCAGAGCCTGCCAGGAGGACCCCAGTGTACCCTCCACTTTGAGCAAGCGATTCATTCATCAGGCTGGGGTGGGCGACGGAGGATTCATACCAGCAAGTGAAATCCACCTCATCTCCTCCAAGGTGAAGATAAAAATCTGGGAAGACAGAGCTGATTTCCAAGAAGAAAGAGCTCATGAACTCATAAGTGCTGTTGAGAATGGGGTTCACGGGTCCAAACTCACCAGAGGGCTGAGTCCCAGAGTAGCAAGGAGTCAGCAACCCAGGGACACCTATGTCAAGAGGAGACGCATGAGTGTCGCAGGTACACAGACTTCCTGGGCAGGGCTACATGAAGTGAGGACCTCAGGGCTTGCAAATAAGATAATTATGTCCATAAACACCACATACATAATCAGGTGTGGTGACATGACTATAATGCCAGCACTCTGAGGATGAGACGGGAGGATCACTGTGAGTTCATGACCAGCCTGGGCTACATAGTAAATTCAAAACCAGACTGGACTACACAGCAAGACCCTTTCTCAAAAATGGGCTCGGAATTTAGCTCAGTGGTTCTGGCACCTGCCTGGCAAGCACAAGGTCCCAAGTTTGATCTCCAGTAATCACATACAACATGGGGCCTGGTGACTTGTCCACCAGCTATTAGTAGCATATACTACAATGCCAGGTGTGATGACTCACATCTGTAATCCCACTCAAGAGGCAGAGGCAAAAGGACTGCTGTGAGTTTGTGGCTCGTCGGAGCTACATAGTCAGTTCAGGTCACCTGAACTACAAAAGCAAGACCTTGTCTCAAAAAAAAAAAGGGTTAGGGATTTAGCTCAAGTGATACCACATCTAACTTGCAACAACAAGGGCCTGAGTTCAATCCCTAGTACCAGAGAGAGAGAGAAAGAAAGAGAGAGAGAGCCGGGGATTTAGCTCAGTGGTTCCGGCGCCTGTATTGCAAGCAAAAGGACCCAGGTTCGATCCCCGGTAACCACATACCATACTGGGCATGGAGACTCACGCCCAGCAACAACCAGTACCACATACCACAGTGCCGGGCGTGGTGGCTCATGCCTGTAATCCCAGCACTGGGGAGGCAGAGGCAGGAGGATTGCTGTGATGTGAGTTGGAGGCTGAGCTCAGGGCCAGCCTGAACCACAAAGCAAGACCCTGTCTCAAAAAAAAAAAAAAAAGAGAAAGAAAGAAACAAACAAATAAACATAGATGGCCTCCTTAGCAGGGCACGGCAGTGACGCCTGTGATCCTAGCGCTCAGGAGGCTGAGGCTGGAGGATTTGAGACCAGCCTGAAATACATGAGATCTTATCTCAAAAAGAGTGGCAGGGCCTCCTTAGTAAGTTCTTCCCCTCTCGATTCCTAGGCAGAAGTGGGGGAAGACATTCTTCTGCCAATCACCACTAGACATACCACCTTCCAGAGCCAATGTCCTCAAGCCTGAATCTGAAGGCCATCAGCAGCCCCCTTTATGACCCCCAGCATGACTCTTACCTGGTCCCCAGGACAATGTGTGGCCAGGGGTGTCAAATTCTGCCAGCACACGGATTCCCCGCAACCGTGCATACTCAATGACTTCCTTTATATCCTGTGCTGTGTAGATGTGGGTGACAGGGTTGTACGATCCCTGGAAAGCACAAGATAACCTTTATACTCACTTCCTGATCACTCTCAGAGTAGAAGACACTCAAAATGTCCCTAAGACTTCTGCAGTATCAGAACACTTGACACAGCCTCCTAAAAATCCTATCTTCAAGGACTAACACAAATTTTGTATTGTTTGGGTTTTTTGAGTGGTCAAGACAGTCTTCAAACTCATGCTGATCCTCCTGCCTCAGCCTCCAGATTGCTAGAATTACAAGTGTGTACCACCACCGGGTGGCTTAGGATTTTTATTGCAATTTCTATGTCTACTGTTTTACCTGAGTATAAGAATGCCATTGAGATAGACAAACAAGAATGAGGTGCACTTGACAGACCCTTACAGAAATCAGACAAGACTCGGGGAAACCACCTCCTATGGGTCAGAAAGCAAACTAGGGGCACAGCTCAGGCTGGGATCCAAGTGTCCCAACCAGGAACGTACTGTGCCCCCATCGGGATTCTGGTGAGGCTGGAAGCCACACTTCTTGCCCACAGGCCCTGGGCAGGCATGGATGTGGAGTCTTGAGCTCAGGTGGGGTGACCACACCGTACCTTTCTGGCGAGCTCAGGGAAGGTGATGCTGTCGTACGGGAAGGAGGGATCATCAACCAGGTGCCAGTGGAACACGTTCAGTTTGTTATACGCCATGACGTCCTACGGCAGAGCAGGCCAGTGACCTCCCAGGCACACAACCCAGCCGCCTGACTTCAGGGGAGCATTTCCAACAACCCTCCTTTCTGTGGGTGCGTGGTGCCGGCTCTCATCCTGGGAGGCTGGTGCGTGCGCATAACGCATCTCCAGTCCTTCCTCACCCCCACCCCACCACCTTCATCGCTTGATCCCCTTCCCACTTGCAAAAGTTCTATCTCCCTGTTTCTTAGTATCTTACTTTGCTCTTTAATGGTATTTTGGTTATTTCACCTAAGATAAAACCATGCAGTATTTAAGTCTGTGTGATTTATTTCACTTAACGTTACAGTCTCAAGGTGCATCAATTTTCCTACAAATGACTTGTTTATCTTTCTTTACGGCTGAGTCATACCTATGCTAGTGTGTGTAAATACCTTTTCTTTATCCATTCATCTGCTGACGGACATCTAGGCTGCTCCCAAGATTTAGCTACCATGAGTTGTGCTGCTATACACAAGTATGCATAGGACTCCGTAATACTATAATCTCTTTAATTCTGTGGGGAAGACCCCTAGAAGGGAAATAGCTGGTCAGCGCCTCCTCTTTTAGACACGAATTCTGGTCACAGTGAGAGGAGGGCTGCAAATCCCACACTGCCTTTTTGCCCTCTTCTTTCTCTTTTCTTTTTTTCTTTCGACAGGCTCTCACTCTCCCAGGCTCGGCCAATTCTCCTGCCTCAGCCTCTGAGTTCTGGCGTTGTAGGGTACACTGTCACAGCCAGCACCTCCAATTGTGTGTCAAACTCCCCTAATACTGTAGAAGTCTAACCTCCCCCACTCCTCCTTCCCTTCTGCTGGGTCATGTGTCTGGTGTCCACTGAGACTGGAGCCTGCAGACAGTGCCAATGCTCATCCCTCATAAATCCCAGAGATATTCCTGTCAACCTCTTTGGTTCCACAGAGGAGCAAAGGGAAAGGTGGGCGCATGACCTGAATTGGCCACAGTCCCACGAGCTGTCTAAGACAGTTGGGAGTTATAACTCCTCTTTCTGTGACCATGTCTTGACTGAGCTGACTTAGTTCTGCCTGGTGAGAGGCCAATTCACCACACACTTCTGTAGCCCTGGGGGCAGCCCAAACACTGGCCCACAGTAACCAGTGGTGGAGATTTAAATTGCTGTTTGTTTGTAGACAGGGCCTCTCTGTAGAGTCCAGGCTGGGCCTGAGCCCAGAGTTACAGACACACTGTCTCCTCTTCAGGAAGATGGAACTTCCTCGACCCCTGGCCTATCCCCTAGAACCGGTGTGAAGATGCCCCAGGGCAGGGTACCAGTGTGTCCAGGATGATGGACAGTGGCAGGTAGTGGCGCGATGTATCCAGCAGCAAGCCCCGGTGGGGGAAGCGCGGGAAGTCCTCAATGGTCGTCTTGTTGATGAAGAACTGTGCAGACCAAACAAGGACTAGGTCAGAGCTCACAGGAGCTCACTGGGGGCTGGGGAAGGAAGAGAACTCTGCCACGATGCCTACAAAGCCAGTCTCTCTGTGACCTTTCTATTGCGGATCTCCATCTTCAAATGCCCCGGTCCCAGCCTCTACTCAAAGACCATCGCCAGCCACCTGCCAGAGGGAAAGTATTCCAGGCCAGCCAAATACAACTCTTCCACAGTTGCCCACAGTCTAAGAACTGTGGCTCCCCCTGTTGGCAGGTTCTGTGCCCCAACGCTATGTGGCATCAAGACCACTACTAGAAACACACAGAGCCACGCTATAGTGGGAAATCTCCCAGACCAGCCCTCCACCCGTGTCTCCTCCTATCCTCCTGGTGGGTCAGCCAAGACCATCAGGCCCCGTCTCAAATACAACATGACCAGAAGCCCTGGGAAATATGTAGCCTGAACCCCTTTCGAAGGGCCACACTCACCGTGCCCTCTGCAGAAGTCCACACAAGCTGGCTGAACGTCTCTAGACCTGCAGAGCAGTGAGAGGCAGGGGAGATTGGAAAGGAAACAAGACGGGTCTAGCTAGGCATCATGGTGCATGCCTGGAATCCCAGCCCTCAGAAGGCTGAGGCAGGAGGGTCCCTGTGAAACAAGGCCAGGCTGGGCTCCACAGTGAATTCAAGGACAGCTTGGATTATATAGCAAGACCCTGACTCAAAAAAACCAACAACAAAATAAATAAATTTAAAAACCAAGATGAGGAGTTCTGTGAATGCCCCTCACCAGCAGTGATTTTACAAAAAAAATGTAGATGTACTTGTTTAAATAAATAAGTATAAATATGATTTTGTACTAAGCTACACACCCAGCCCATTTTTATTTTGAGGCAGGGTCTCACTAAGTTGCCCAGTCTGGCCTCAAGCTTGCAGCCCTCCCTTCTGTCACTCAGAGAGTCGGAATGACAGGACTGCCCCGTTATAGCTCGGCTGTCTTTATGCAAGGATCAAACACCTTTTCAGTAAACCAAGAGAAAAGGCATGATGGACCTATCGGCTGCTCATCTCATTTTCTGCAGAAATGAATAGTTCTACATATTTTACTCTAATTCACTTTCTGGGTTCTTTATGAGGCAAGAACTCCCTATTTAGCCCAGGCTGGCTTTGAACTCTCAGCAATCCTGCCTCAGCTTCCCCAGTACTAGGACTGCAGGCATGCGCCATCACACTGGCTTTACTTTTTCTCTTTAGACCTTTTCTGATCCTGTGTCTTGGGCCAAGCAGGCAGTGCTGTGACAGTGTCGCCCCTGCCCCAGCTGTGAAGACCGCTAGGTAGTTAGTCCCCTGGGTGCTGCTGCCTGCTGCCCAGGGCAAGGCCTGTCCACCTCCAGGGGCAGCTCAAGGCCTGGGGAAGCTGATGCTCAACTGCTGTCCACGAAGAAAGCTGCTGTAGAAGGGAGCACTTGCTGTGCTGGCCTGCCCCCACTGATGCCAATCTCTACCCATCCCCTCAGCCACGGTACCTCGGAGGGCTCCCCAGATGGTGTCCGCGGTCAGCAGGCACTGGTCATCGTCTATGGTCAGGGTGTCTGAGAGGACCAAAGCGAGTCCATCTGGTTAAGGCTTTTACACTCGGACTGTAGAGCAGAGGTCTCAGCAAACACTCGCGGGGCAGTACTTACAGTTCTCCAAGGACTCCAGCCTGGGAAACTCATTACATTCCGCGGTGAACACGGAGACCATCAACACATCCTTCGACATACGGTGCTGTCCTGAAAAGAGAAAATAAACTAACACGTGAAACCAGCTGGCCAGCAGGGTCCCCAGCCCTGGTCCCTTGGTATGCGCTGTGCTCGAAGGAATGGGAAAGCAGTGCTTGCCCTGGGCGCTGGTACTGCCTGATTAGGATCAAGACCAATGTCCCTTTGTTTACAGCACCTCTGCCCCGTCACCCAGCCTGGCCCAGTATGACGGGGACTCTGAATCCCTGACCGTGCTGAAGGTCCCAAGCTCTAAGGAGCTTCGACGCAGAGCCTCAGCTGCACGAGAGCCACCGACAGTCTGTGCTAAACAGGAAGTTTATGACACCAAAAGGTCCAATAATTACATCACAATAAACACAATCTAGACCTGACGTTTCAGCCGTAACCAGATCCTCTGGATCAAAGGGTAGTTCTAAATTCTACCACCTATGCTTTTGTTTGCTTGTTTCAAGTTTGGGGGTTTTTGGAGACAAGATCTCACTTTTTTGTAGTTCAGGCTGGCCCTAAACTTACTGTGTAGCCCAGGCCAACCTCAAACACACAGCAATCCTCCTGCCTCTGCCTCCCGAGTGCTGGGATTACAGGTGTGAGTCACCATACCTGGCACTGTGGTATGTGGTTACCGGGAATTGAACTCAGGACCTTGTGACTTCCAGGCAAATGCCAGAACCACTGAGTTAAATGCCCAGCCTGCTTCTTTGTTTTTTGAGGCAGGATCTCACTTTTTACTTCAGTTTGGCCTGGAACTTGCTCTGTAGCCTGAACTACATGGCAAGACCCTGTCTCAAAAAAAAAACGAGACAACACACCCCTACCACGAAAACTACATCTCATCCCCTCCCTGCCTCCTT
>PVIR01039566.1:0-13759 GCA_004026965.1 Petromus typicus
TATTGTGTGTGTGTTCTGATAATCTAATGATTCTGTGCATTTCTTTGATTTCTTGGGAAATCTTTCTTCTTATACTTACTACCTATGTTTATTCTTTCTTCTATTAAATTATCTGTGAACATACTTGACCTATTTTTATGGATAGAGAGGAGTTGTTTTTCTTACTGTAGCCTTGTCAATTTAATTGTGAATATTTTTTCAGGGTTTTGTCAGATGTTTAATTGGATTTTGTTTTTAGATAATCTGCATTATGTCTGTGAATGGCTGCATTTATGATTTTTCCATTTCTTTCATACTTTCAAAGTTCTTCTCCACTCCTGAAAAGTTAAGCATTTATATTTCTTTTTCTTTTGCTCTGGTTTTTACCTTTAATTCTTTTTCAATATTTCATTTGATGGTACTCTTTTCAAAATGATTCCTTTTCCATTGACACAAGCACTTCATTTTTAATGTAGAAAATTTAAAAATAAAGAAAATAGAAATATAATTAAAATCTCATCACAATATGGATGGTACTTCATATGTTCTTATATTTTATTTGTAGTTTTTGTACTTTAATATATATGTAGTAAAACTGAGTTGTGTATTATCGAGGACCCCAGCTGAGAGTCTTCAAGGCAATACATCACTAAGAGAAAGACACTAAAACAAGACTTAAACAGAGTAGGAAACTGGGATGTCCACACCAAACACCTATCAAGAACCCCAATCAGCCAGGACTGTCAATATTCACTGATCACACAGGTGTGGTAAGAATAGGTAGAGGGGACGTGTGACATGTGATGATATCAGCTGACACAGGCAGGACTGGTGGAAGGAGGGTGAGCATTCTTGCAAAAGGAGCAGAACAGATATCAAAGGTGGGTCATGGCTAACTAGTACTTCACTGAACCATTAAGGGGAGGGTAGTTCTATGATGGGAATGTCGTCTGGAGCCTTCTAGTCCAGTTATCCCACTCAAGAACCCTGCAGCATCAAAATCAGGCCGTAGACCTCTGAGACAGCATTAGCATGGAAGCTATACTAGCATATGCTGCAGCTCCAAGTGCAATATGGCCAATGACAAGGACACAATGCCTGCTCCATTTTACAGCCCACTCTGAGATGCAAGGAGCGTCTGCCACAACACATCATTTTGGTTTGTGTAGGAGGAAGATACTGAGGATTGCTCCAAGTCCCTCATGCTTACTAAGCAAGCATTCTAATACTGAGCTAGCTACTTACCCACCTTGTTTGTTGGCTGAGACATGCTCTCACTAAGTAGCTTAGGCTGGCCCAAAGTTTGTTATCTGTTTTGCTCATTTTCCTTGTCACTAGATCTAAACCCAACAATTTAAAGGAAGAAAGGTTCATTTGGGTGCATGTTTTAGAAGTTTTAAGACTTGTATGGTCAGAGGCCATGGAAGACCTGACAGAAGGACCTGGCTGGTGGAAATCTGTACACCTCATGGCAGACAGGAAGTCAAGAGCAAGCAGAGGAGCCAGGAGAGAGACACATTCTTCCGGACACACCTCCAATACCCATCACTTCCAGCCAAGTCCCACCTCCAAACAGCATATTTAGCTATAGCACCTTATGATTAATCACCTGTCAATAGTCCCACCCATGAACACATTGGGCTTCTGTAGAACATCTACATATAAACCAGCCTCCTGCCTCAGCCTTCCTCAGCCTTCCTCCCCAGAAGCTGGGATTACAGGTGAGCCCCACTGCACCAGCAACCCAGCATTACATCCTAAGCATCCTAGGTGGCATTAGTCTTTAAAGTTTTTATTTGTTGACTACATAACATTTCATTATAGGGGGGATGGGGATTTAGCTCAGTGGTTCCAGCGCCTGTCTTGCAAGCGCAAGGACCTGGGTTTGATCCTTGGTAACCACATACAATACTGAGTGTGGAGACTCACTCCCAGCAGCAATCAGTACCACATACCATACTGCTGGGAGTGGTGGCTCATGCCTGTAATCCCAGCACTCAGGAGGCAGAGGCAGGAGGACTGCTGTGATGTGAGCTGGAGGCTGAGCTCAGGGCCAGCCTGAACTACAACGCGAGACCCTGTCTAAAAAAAAAAAAAAAAGGGGTCAGGAATTTAGCTCAGTTGTTCCGGCCCCTGTCTTGCAAGTGCAAGGACCAGGGTTCGATTCCCGGTAACCACATACAATACTGGATGTGGAGACTCACGCGCATCCCAGCAGCAATCAGTACCACATACCACAGTGCCGGGCGTGGTGGCTCATGCCTGTAATCCCAGCACTTGGGAGGCAGAGGCAGAACGATTGCTGTGATGTGAGTTTGAGGCTGAGCCCAGGGCGAGCCTGAACTACAAAGGGAGAACCTGTCTAAAAAAAAATTCATTGTGGGGATTACATGATACTTAACAAATTCCCAACTACTGAACTAACTTATAAGTAGCACTGAAGTAAAAAGTTTTGGTACATAAAATTTTGGCTGCATATCTATCAGCATACCTATCTGTCTGTCCATGTATTTATCTAGCTGGTTTTCTATCTTTTCCTGAGTTAGATGCCAAGACATGGAACTTGTAGGGTGAAAAGTTTGAATATTTTCAGACAAGCAGAATCCTTACAAGTCTCTACCAGAAGTCTGTAAATGGTGTTCTTCACCTCATTCTCTGAAAATCAAATAGATTTTTTTTAAAACATTTACCAATATAACAGGGAAAAAGAGATTTTAATTTGCATTCACTTGATTACAAATGCAGCAGAATATTTTTGCATTTAAATCCTGACTCCATCTGGAATTTATTTTGTTGTTTTAAGTCAGAAAAGGCTGTGATCCCCTCTCCTCCAGCCAACACCATTTGTAAAAGATTGAGTCTATTCTGTCTCTGGTTTGTACTCCTACATAGCCCGAAGTGTAAGGACTGACTGCATCTCCTCCTGTGTCTTCTAGTTTGACTATTGTGGCTTTATAAGTTTACACATGTGACTATCATCCATCTTTTAGTTCCATCCCCTCCATAGCCCACGGACTATAGACTCATTTGATCAAGTCTTTGCCAAAAAAAAATTACATTGGAAATTTTGACTGAAATTTATGGAGCCCATAAATTAACTTGGGGAGAATTAGCATTTTTTTTTTTTTTAGGTTTTTTGAGACAGGGTCTCACTTTGTGGTTCAGGCTGGCCCTGAGCTCAGCCTCAAACTCACATCACAATCCTCCTGCCTCTGCCTCCTGAGTGCTGGGATTACAGGCGTGAGCCACCACGCCCGGTACTGTGGTATATGGTACTGGTTGCTGCTGGGTGTGGGTCTCCACACCCAGTATTGTTATGTGGTTACCGGGGAATCGAACCCGGGTCTTTGCGCTTGCAAGACAGGCGCCGGAACCACTGAGCTAACTCCCCGGCCCGAGAATTAGCATTTTTATATCATTAGTTCCATATAATGATTATTCTCTGTACCCCATTAGAATCTTTTTTAAACAACTCAATAAAATTTGGGAGTTGTCATCATATAGATTGTATACATTTCTTGCTTGCATTACTTCTAGATACTATGACTTTTTTCTAGCTAGTTTAATATAATCATTTTGCAAATTATTTTGCATATGGCAAAGCTATTAATTTCAGTGTGTTTTATGTTTATATGGGTATGTGGTGAGTTGTATTTTAGCATTGACTGATACTAAGCTGCTCTGGGCTCTAATGGGATGATTGATCAGAAAAATCTCACACAGAAGCATCGTCCTTAAATTCTTTACGTGAATGCTGGCTTTGAACTTAGCCTTCATGGTTTTGAATTTTGCATGCATACTGATGCAACATGTTTATAATTTTCCTATTTGCACCACAGTGAAAGATTTAGGATCAGGATTAAGCCAGCTTTACAAAATTGGAGGTTTTTTCCCCACATTTTTCAGTACAAAAATAAGCCTTTCCTTGAAAGTTTAAAATAACTCACCAGAAATTTTTCTGAGCTAAAATATATTCAAGAATAAATTTTTGAGTTGTTTTTACATTGTTTCCAAGTATATTGGTTTCTTTGGGCATTTTCTTCTCCCTTAGAACAATCTCAAAGCTTCCCAATAGAACATCCATTGGCATTTCTTCAGCAATTATTCTTTTACAAAAGTTTTAAAATATTCTCCACAGCTGAGGTTTTCATTTCTTATTTTCTCTTTTTGTTTTCTTTTTTCTGATGTTTTCCAGAAAAGAAATCAGAAAATCAACTGTCACACTGAGATTTTTCTCTGCGTTCTACAATCAGAATTTATACTCCAACTACTAAATCTTTTCCACTGCTTGAGGTGCACATTTGTCCTCTTCCTTGCTTTCTTGATGTGACCACCTCAGGCATTTATTTTTATTCTTAGTTTCAATCCTTGGAGATGGAAATCAGCATCTGTACAGTTTCCACATTTTGAATCTGTTTTTTTGGCAACAGTGTATCTTCTAATCATTTATAAAGGTCATTAAAGCCATCAAGTTACCATCAACTTCTCCTTCCATTTTCAATAAGGTTTGATTACCATATTTTTTGTCATGGCATTGAGTAAGCAAAGAGAATTGTGCTGGTCAAGCACCAGGCTCTGGTCAAAGTCCAAATCTGTCCATCATCAGTTCTAAAATTACCATAGCCTCAGTCTCCCTTCCTGGGAAATGGGGATAACAGTTCTTGAGATATAAACTAGGGCAAGTGCCCAGAATAGTCATTGGGATGTTCTATACACTCGAGAAGGGCACGTTTGGTAAAACGCGCAGCTCAGGAAAACAGGAATCCTCGTTCCCCATTTGATGGGCTGTTTTCACTTGTTTGGTTTGGTCACTTTTTGGAAAGTAACACCACCAACCCTGCTTTCCTTGAATCTGTTTGTCTACTCAATCTTTTTTGTTTTCCTTTTTGTTTTGTTTTGTTTTGTTTTGTTTGAGACAGTGTCTCGCTTTGTAGTTCAGGCTGGCCCTGAGCTCAGCTTCAAACTCACATCACAGCAATCCTCCTGCCTCTGCCTCCCGAGTGCTGGGATTACAGGCGTGAGCCACCACGCCCGGCACTGTGGTATGTGGTACTGATTGCTGCTGGGGTGAGTCTCCACGCCCAGTATTGTATGTGGTTATGGGGATCGAACCTGGGTCCTTGCGCTTGCAAGACAGGGGCTGGAACCATTGAGCTAAATCTCTGGCCCTGTCTACTCAATCTTAGTTTATTTTCAATCTTGCTGCAATGTACCTTAGACAAATTCCTTAATAACAGAATATAGTTCACTGCTTTTTAAATGTAACTCAGAAGCCTTTGTGAAAGAGCTTACAGCACTGAATTTCCTTGTCTTGGCTGAAGCTCTGTCTCACACCTGTTGTATATTTCGTGCATTTTTGCTATAAGATTTTGGTCCTATATTTCTTCTCATTTACTTTTGCACAGTATTTTTCAATCTATGCTGAGGTTATGGGTTATATTTATCATTTTTAAAAATTATACTACTTTATGTTTGAGGAGTCGTGTATTTGTTCTATTAAGGTGAAATTCACATAACAGAATTATCCACTTTAAAGAGAACAATTCGATGACAGTGGGTACATTCTCAGTGTTTCTCAGTCACCACCTCGTTTCCCTGAGGCTTTATTAAGAAGATTATCACTCTATTCATCTTATTAAAGTTTACATTTCCCTGAGTAAGATGAGGGCTTCCTTGGCCCCCCTTTTCCATTATTTCTCTACTCCACTTACAGTTTGCAGCCATGCATAAAAATTACCAGTGAGTAAGATTCAGTTTCTTTAAACTCCAACTTCTTTCCAGAATTAGGCTTATCACTAACACACAACTTTGAAACTTGAAAACTTGCATTTAATTGTTTTATAGAGCATGATGGATTTTTTGTTCCCTCCCCCTTCATACATTGAAGTCCTAACCCCAGGATCTCAGAGTGGGGCTGTCCAGGGCCGGAGAGTTAGCTCAGTGGTTCCGGCACCTGTCTTGCAAGCGCAAGGGCCCAGGTTCAATCCCCGGTAACCACATACAATACTGGGCATGAAGACTCACACCCAGCAGCAACCAGTACCACATACCACAGTGCCGGGTGTGGTGGCTCACGCCTGTAATCCCAGCACTCGGGAGGCAGAGGCAGGAGGATTGTGATGTGAGTTTGAGGCTGAGCTCAGGGCCAGCCTGAACCACAAAAAAAGCGAGACCCTGTCTCAAAAAACCTAAAAAAAAAAAAAAACCCAAAAAAAGAAGAAGAATGGGGCTGTCCACAGAGACAGGGTCTAAAGAGGTAGCTGATCATTTTCACACACACACACACACACACACACACACACACACTTCACCTAGCTAATTCCTGCCCATCAGGGGACCCCTTCTGTGACCCCTACACCTGTCTGTATTCCTCTTTCTTTGCCCCAGGCATGTGAGCTTCTGAGACATTTGCACAACATCCTTATGTATCTGTTTCTATGACAACAGGTTACTATGCACACCCAGTACCAAGCTCAGAGTTTGGCACATGTTTGGTGCCACCATTCTAAATGGATGAAATGCTTAATCAATTAAACAGACTCTGATTTTGCTACCTGTTCTGTTTCTTTATAACACATTGCCCTAATTTTTAGCCCAAATGGTTTTTGTTTTCTTGGAACAGATTAATTCATTTCAATTGCTTTGTTTTGGCCCTTAGCCCCTATTTTGAAATGTCTGGCTGATATCAGTTATTACAGCAAAGCTCATAGAAACCTGGCTTGTGAGCAGCAAGTGCAGTTTGAAAAAGGCTGAGAATTTGTGTTAATATCACTCAGGTCAATAAAGACAAAGCCCATATATTATAAAAATAAATATCCCTTGTTAGATTCCCCAAGCCCTAAACCTATATGCAGGCACCATGATTTATTTAAAATACATGAGTCCAGCCAAGAAGGATTAGTAGGTATGTTCACACAGACACAAGCTGAAATATTTCCAAAAAGCAGAGCCCACATGGGCCTCATCCTCAGCTCCTGTAGATAATTAAAAAGCTCAGCAATGCACGGAGCTGCATCTGCTGCCAGTGATTTGCAGGGCACAGAATAATTATCATCCCGACAGTTGGATCTAGAGCCTCATGCTCCTCGCCAAGGAGGCCAAAGATGCCCGTGGGTGCTTCTGTGTCACCTTTAAAGTGCTTAATTAATTTGCTCACTGATATATCTCAAAATTGCCCTGGGAAACCACCTGTTAATAAAATGATGGATGAAGGTCTGGGGGCTTCTTACTAGCCCCGTTTGTATGTTGGAAGATCCTTGCATTTCTTCCCCAGCAGCCTTCAGAGCATTTTGTAACCCAGCACTGTCCCTATAAATTCGGTTGCTCCTATTAGGGTTGGGGCTATGCAGTTGGCCACAGTTTTAGACAGACCTGTTTCAGCCCTGCGGCTACTGTCCTTCACTGCAGCCTCCCATGTCCTTAAGGCCATATTAAAGAAGCACTTCGCAGTACAGGGATGTGAGGCATCTAACACCAGGAGGGTCTCACAGCACACACATGGGGGCCTGTCTTTCTCATCAGGGACTATCACATCATGCCCTCCTACCCGTGCCCAGTTTAGAATCTGCCCTCTTGTCAATCAGAATTCCTCGCAGCTGTCAGGAAGGCAGACAATCTCCTCACGAAGGCAGAGGGCCTCTCATCCCACACCCTATAGCTCAGCAGAGCAAAATGGCAGTGGGCAGGATGGAGATGTGGGGTCCAGGCAGATGTGTGGCTTCCGCCGCGCAGTCACCAGACTGCGTACGACTATGGAGACAAGGGAATTAGTCAATGTGGAAGGAATGAAATCACCTTCTTCCATCTTGTTTTTCCTCCTCTACTGCTTTGATTCTACTACCATTTAAAAAATATTACAAATATATTAGGCCTAGCACTCTGAAAGGCTGAGGCAGGAGGATCACAAGTTAAGTCCATCCAGAATAACTGAATGACTTTATGAGACCCTACTTCAAAATCAAAAGGTAAAAAGAGGCCTAGAGATATAGCTTAGAGCAAAGACCATGAATTCAATCTCCAATATTGCATAAAAAAAGAAAAGATGTTAGATATGGATTCTATCCCCCAAGGAAAGAAGGAAGGGGAATCGCAACATGCACTTCCATGTTATAGGTCACGAGACAAGTCTGACCAGTCCCTGAGGATATACAGAGATTTGGAGAAAAATCTCCATTGTCCCACTAAGAGAAAAATGGCCTCAGTTAAGATTACTGAGCCAGGGCTTCTACCCCCGCAGCACCGTCTTTCTTGCTCCTGCCAGGAACTTCAGGATCTGCAGGCCTGGTAGGCGAAGCCCCAGAATCCTCACCCAGGCACCAGCAGAAACAAAAGACACAAAGCCAGTGAAGCCAGGGCTTTGATACTCACTTTCCTGCCATAAACACTTTCTTTTTGTGACTACTGTTTCTAAGGATACTCTCAGATCAGGAAATGCATGAGAAAGTCCCTCTCCCTCTCAAAATGAAGGGTTTCCACTGGGCTTGGCAAATGTGCCGGCACCCCCACCACCACCCCCAAGCTCTCCGTGGTGAATGGCAGCAGGGGGCAGGAAGAGGGGCTGCCAAGGACTGTTCCCAGCTCAGGACTCAGCTTCCCATGGCAGTGAGAGGCCTCGTACTTTCTGAAGGCCAGGCCTTGATGAATATGTGAGAAAAATAAACATTTGTCCCTGGGTTCGGGGAAAACAAGAAGCCTGGCCAGAGACTCCCCCAGGCAAGCCTGGGAAACCCCAGGGGTCTAACTGAAAGGGTTTTAAATAGTAAATACAAAATCTCATCCCAGATGGTTCTTTTTCAACAGAAGCAAGCCACTCACTAAGCTGATTCCATCCTATAGGGTCACCTTAAACACTGCGAGAAGCAAACTTTCCCCGCCCCCTCTCTAGGTCAAATCCCAGTTTGATCATATAGCTGAGCAGAAGAAGACCAAAGCTGGGGTAGCTGGGCTCAGGGGGGTACACTCCCTCCTGACTGGCTATTTGGGTCAGGCTGGTGGTAAGAATACTGCTGGGTTCCGTCTGAAAACTCTTCCTTGAAAGGGACCCAAAGCAAATGGGAAACAGAACCCAAAGGCCTGGAGCAAACCAACAGGACAAGTCGAGGATCGGCCGACACAGAGCTGACAGCGCTCCCTGGCTGTCCCCCACCCCTGTTCAAACTGCCTGGCTGGAAGTGTCCAACAGGAGGCACAGCAGAGTCAGGAAGAGGGGACTGAGCAGGTATCTGGTTTCCTGGAACCCATATCAGAAAGAGGAGAACTCACCCACCTTGCTCAGCCACCTTTCCTTAGACTTCTGCCTGTTCGGAAGCCATTGGGGAGATGGACTTAGACCTGTGACTCTCCACTTCTCCATTCCTCCAGGCCTTCCAATCAACAACTCTGTACCTCAGCTCCCAACACAACACACCTGTGCCTCTCTGAGCCTAAACACCACCTGTTAGAAGATGAACTAATGACTTAAAGATCACTAAGAAGGAAAAAATGCTACCATTGAGACCATGATGCCCCATCAATTTTTAGAAGCAGACTCATTTCAGAGATGTTAATGTGAAAAAAAAGAGCATCTTAGAATCAACGAAATCCATGAATAGCTGACATTTACTGGGAACGCAGCCGGTGCCAGGCAGGGTGCCAAACACTTCCCCTGGATTATCTCATTCACTGCTCACAACTATAATTATCCTCATTTTTCAGACGAGGAAAGCAGATCTTCCAGAGCCGAGTTAAGTTGCCCAATATCATACAATGTCACCAAGATGCCTAGCCAAGCCTGTCTGAATCTATAGCCCAAATTTTGCACTCAAAGTCCTCAAAATGATCCAGGATGAATCTTGAAAGTGTGTACAGTCAGCCCTGCCGTCCCTGAGTTTCTGAGTCTGACGTGCTGTTAATAAGAAGTCAGTATATACTGACACCCCGGTATGCTGTCCATGGCTGTGCCTAGAGAATCTACAGGAAGTTCCATGTAGGGTGTCACTATGGAGCTGCCACAAGCAGACAAACCGGGCTCCACTGAGCCCAGAAGAGAAAAAGTAGCTTATCTTTAATGTTATCAAGTTTTGAGGCTCCTGCAAAATACCTCATCCCACAGCAAGAGACAGAGTTTGCAAAAAGTAGGAGCCAGACAAATTATTTCAGTTATAATGGTGGCCCGCTCACTGCTTACCACCGAGGTACTGCAAAGGAGGGACCGTATTTCACTCACAGCTCTGCCACAGCTGCCTTGCAACTTTGAAGGTCTCTAAACTTACGAGTTCCTTTGTATGACAGAGATTACTAGTAACCCCCTTAAGTGGTAGTTGCTAATATACACTGAGATCTTAAATTCCAAGCATTTAGTGTAATACCTGACAATTATTAAGATCTTGGGCTGGGGATTTAGCTCAGTGGTTCTGGTGCCTGCCTTGCAAATGCTAGGGCCTGGGTTGGATCCCCACTAACCACGTACAACAATGCCAGACATGGAGATTCATGCCCACCAGCAATCAGAACCACATACCACAGTGCCGGGCTTGCTTGCTCACACCTGTAATCCCAGCTTTAGGGAGGCAGAAGCAGGAGGATTGCTGTGAGTTCCAGGCTGAGCTCAGGGCCAGTCTGAATTATAAAAGTGAAACCCTGTCTCAAAGCAAAAAGAAATAAAAAGATCTTAATAATTGAGAGTTATTTTCATTGTCTAAATCTAAAACATATACAATTCAGTGTTCCTACATGGGAAAAAAATGTATATGTCAAGAAATTAAACAGAAAGTAGAAAAACAAGTCCAAAAAGAGAAAGGATTATCTTTCCATTAGTAATTAAACTTTTCTAATATAAGAGCAGTTGCGATGGACACTGGCTCCAGATTGCTGGCATTCACATTCCAGCTAAGTGACCCTGTGCTCGCTTCTAACCCTTGAGAAGACTGAAACAAGTAGAAAAGATAACCAGGTGTGCTGGATTATGGCCACCTTGCACTTCCTTATTTTCCAATTCTCTGTTGTAGAAAACCTACAATAATGCAAGTCCTTCTTTTTTTTTTTTTTTTTTTAGGTTTTTTTTTTTTGAGACAGGGTCTCGCTTTGTGGTTCAGGCTGGCCCTGAGCTCAGCCTCCAACTCACATCACAATCCTCCTGCCTCTGCCTCCCGAGTGCTGGGATGACAGGCGTGAGCCACCACACCCAGCACTGTGGTATGTGGTACTGGTTGCTGCTGGGTGTGAATCTCCACACCCAGTATTGTTATGTGGTTACCAGGAATCGAACCCGGGCCCTTGCGCTTGCAAGACAGGCGCCGGAACCACTGAGCTAACTCCCCGGCCAGCAAGTCCTTCTTGTCCATGGAAATGCAGATGTGCCCTGCACAGAGACAGCTGTTTACTGCGCTGAAGCTTCAGCACTATACCTCTTCCCCTCAGCAAGTGGCAGAGCTTGCAAAAAGTAGGAGTCACACAAATTCTTTCAGCTCCAGTAGTGGCTTCCTCGCCGCCACTGCTGAGGGCTCCTGAGTGCCTGGATAGGCTCTGGTCTTCGGATTCTCCTTTCAATGGATACTAACATCTTACTGGTCTCCTCATTAATTAACCCATTAATAAAATCTCTGACCTGTGTTTATTTTTTGTTAGAATAACAGTCAAGTTTTTGCTGTTTGAAAATATTTACTCTTCAACAGTAAGCCTCCATTTTTGTTGTCCGTATGATGAAATCAATAAAAATATCCAAGAGGGATTGGGGGGCTAAATAAGACATCCAAGCAGGATTCTTGCACGATGTCTGGCATATCTTAAGTACCCAATAAACTTTACAAATCAAGTAAGCTGTCCTACTGAAGCAATGATTAATGAATAAGTTGTCCTCAACTTGCTCTCTAACAATTTTTTCTTAAATATTTAGCACTCATTACTGCTGTTTTACTTGTGAACACTCACATATCAACTAAAACAAACCCCAGCAAATAAACACTAATTTAAAATTGGGGAGCTAGGGAATTAGCACAGTGGTTCCTGCATCTGTCTTGCAAGTGAAAGGTCCTGAGTTCTATCCCTGGTAACTGCACACCACAATGCCAAGCGAGGAGACTCACACCCACCAGCAATCAGTGCCACATGCTACAATGCCAGGTGTGGTGGCTCACACCTGTAATCCCAGCACTCAGGAGGCAGAGGCAGGAGGATTGCTGTGAGTTCAAAGCTTGTCTGGGCTACACAGTGAACTGAGGGCCAGCCTAAACTACAAAAGTGAGACCCTGTCTCAAAAAAAAAAAAATTGAAGGAATATAATTATAATTCATTTGAAAGTTTAGATTGGGTTTTTGTTTACTTTTAATGGACACAGGCATCGCTGTGATTGCAATCTTATAAAAACATATATTTCAGTAATAAATTATTAATAGTTCATGAGATACAGACAACTGTATCAACATTTTCAAGCATCTCTCAAACAATACAGGGAATTCTAAGCACCTGAACAAACTTGAAGACCACTGACACAGGGATGCCCTAGAGGCAGGAGATGGAGATCAGAGCCATGCCCCCCAACACACACAGGATCATTTTGCGAGGGTGTGATCAAGTCACTCTAGCTCATGGAAGCAAGGACTCTTTATGAGAAAAGTGAAGAAGGGACAGGAAATGGAGGAGGAGAAGAAGAAGAGGAAGAAGAAATAGCAGCTGCCGTTCATACAGTGCTTGAATAATCTGTGTCTTTATCCAGCAGCAGCTCAAGAAGATGATGGTCTAGCAAAGGGAAGGGACAACTGATGAAAAAAAATAAACAAGTAGAGATGCATAGGCCAACAAGACTTCATGAGAGAGACATCAAATACACTGATACTTTTTTTTTTTTTGAGACAGAATCTCATTTTGTAGTTCAGGCCAGCCCTGAGCTCAGTATGTAGCCCAGATGAGCCTCAAACTCTCAACAATCCTCCTGGCTCTGCCTCCCGAGTGCTGGGATTACAGGCATGAGCCACCACACCCGACCCTGTGGTGTGTGGTAATGATTGCTGGTGGTATGTGGTACTGATTATTGGTATTATTGGTGGTGTGTAGACATGAATCACCATGCCCAGCATTGTGGTATGTGGTTATCCGGCATCAAACTTGGGAACCTGCACTTGCAAGGCACTTGCAAAGCCACTAAGCTAAATCCCTGGCCCAAATATACTGATTCTTAAAGGGCACTGGAGATGCAGAGGTGACAAAAAGAGGAATAATACTTCAGAAAAAGGGAACAGCCGATGCAAAGATAGAGAGATGTGAAAGAGTTGCTGATGGGGGAAAAGAGCAAGAGCATCAGTCTGGTTTGAAACATTAAGAATGACCGTGCTGAAAGGCATTGTTTTGGTTTGGGTCTAAATTGTCTCATTGGTCAGACACAAGGCATTTGGAAGATGATTAAATTCTGAAGGCCTCAACTTTATCAGTGGATCAATGCACTGATCAGATCATTGTGAGAGGCCATTACTGGGATATGATGAAACAGGAGATGACATCCAGGTAGAGGAAATAGGTCACTGGAAGTGTGACTTCAAAAGGTTTATTTCTGGATTTTCCTGTCTGACACTCTCCACCTCTCTCCACTTCCTGGTTGCCAGAGTTGAGCAGATCTCCTCCACTGTGCCTTTTCACTGTGATGTGCATACCTCACCCAAGGCCTTAAAGCAATGGAACCAGTTGGTCACGGACCAAAACCTTTGCAATCACTTGTCAAAATAAATCTTTCTTCCTTGAAATTGTTATGAAAGGACATTTTGTCACAGTGACAGAAACCTGACCAGTGCAGGTATCCAGGACTGCATCG
>PVIR01039567.1:0-13820 GCA_004026965.1 Petromus typicus
GGTGAACGCCCAGGGACCGACCAGTCTCCCGGCTGGCAGTTTGCGGGCACATGGCCTCATGGAGGCTCCGATCTGCGCTGATGCATTCTCACTCCTGAGAATGTTTGTAAACTGACTTAGAGGAAAGTTCTAAATTACTTTTTAGTGGATGTAAACATTACCAGGCCAAATAATCTTGGTACGTGTTTGTTTTATTTGTATTAGTTTTCATCACTTTAAAGCGGACCAGAAGGGCCAAGGGTCAGACGAGAGCTTTTCTCGAGGGTTCCTAATGGGGCAGCTTCTGCACAGCACTAACACACAGGCCTTGGAACATGGGCTCGGCAGGTAGGGAAATGGGGTCAGTTTGTCCAAAACACACACTTTTATCGTTTTTTGAGACAGGGCCTCGCTTTGTAGCTCAGGCTGGTCCTGAGCTCACTATGTAGCCTAGACGAGCCTCAAAGTCACAGCAATCCTCCTGCCTCTACCTCCCAAATGCTGGGATTACAGGCGTGAGCCACCACACTCGGCACTGTGCTGTGTGGTACTGGTTGCTGCTGGGCATGAGTCACCACACCTGGCATTGTTGTTATGTGGTTCCTGGGGATCGAACCCAGGCCCTTGAATTTACAAGGCAGACACCAGAACCACTGAGCTAAATCCCTGGCCCTTTACTCTCTCCTCTCTCCTCTCTCTGTCTCTCTCTCTCTCTCTCTCTCTTTCTCTCTCTCTCTTAAAGCAACTACCTAGCTAGTACTACCATACAAAGTTTTTGATGGATATAGAGATTCAAGCACTACAAACTTTGCAACTATGTTTCTGAATCCTTTAAGCAAGAGATAGATAACATTTTTGTCACTTGAAAGTTTCAAAGCAATGGAATTTATAATCTGTAATTCATATATAGAATAATCTCTAAAACATACAAATTTGCCTTTAAAGTGTTTCTAAGCCAGTAAGAACCAGGCCTCTAGTTCAGGGGTCCCGGGGTGCGTGAATTTAATTCTCCCACGATTCTGTATGCAGAACTGTTTGTGAATTCTAGTTGCAACCAAATTCATTCTGTGACCAGAACTGTGGAGAGAACTAAGTTGGTGGCCTGAGGTCCCGCTGTGTTACAGAGTGTAGGTCCTAAGGGGGGAGGGTGCAGAAGGGAGGGGAGAAGAACCCTCGGCTCGGGCCCACAAAAAGCCAGTAGCAGTGCTTTGCCCTTGCCTGACCCGCAGCCTCGCAAGACTTCAAAATACAGGTGCATTTGCAACGTCTTGTTAATTTAACTTAATCTAATCAGCAGCAGATATAAATGTCCAAATCTGGAACTGTTGAAACAAAAAGAAATAGTTTATGCTTCTAGACACCCCATATCTTAGGGAGCTGGGGAGAGGCAGTGATCCTGCGTTTCACCGGCTCATGCAGTATGGGATCAGGAAGCCCCACAATCTGCCCTCGAGGCCCAGGAGAGCTGAGGTCCTTTCAGTCCACTCTGAGAACCAGGGGACCTCGTGGAGTCGCAGGGGACCTCGTGGAGTCGCAGGGGACCTCGTGGAGTCGCGTGGGCCGTGGAGTTCAGCAGCCCAAAGCCAGGGCTCTGCCCACAGCTGGGACACACATTCTTTTTTATTTATTTATTTTTACCATCTCAGATGAGCCTTCATCCACCTCTTTGTCCTGTCCAGGGCCTTGGCAGACCGGACAGTGCTCACCCCACCGGTGAGGGTCTCCTTTCCTCCACACTCCCAGAAGCGCCTCCCATAGCCTGGACCAGTTGACACGCAGCCCTTGTCACCCACTGACGCCGACAGGGCAGCGACCGTCAGGGTCCACCCACGGCTGTGTGCACAGGCTTATTCACGGTTCTGTGCTGTTAAAACACTTCTAAGACAGAGCTTTACTCAGGTCCAACCCTCGTCTGTACTTCTTGGTGACTGCTTACTACCTTAGATATAAAATCAAGCTAAGCCAGACAGAAGCCACGGGGTCTTCTGGCATACAGATGTCTACGTTGTCTCAGTTTTGTCATCATTTCTGTGCCCTGTGAGTGCTCACACTTTCTGTCTGAAACAAGTGTCCCTTCTCCCTTCCCCTTCGGCACTCTGCATCGCCTCCGTGCCCTGGAAGCCACGCCTGCCTGCTCACCCGTCCACTCCCTGCTGAGCTCTGGCCTCCTTGTCCCAGGTGGTGGACTCTCCGGGGCACATGTTCAGGTCCCTCCAGCTGACTGACGCCCATAGATG
Organism: Petromus typicus; assembly: GCA_004026965.1. NCBI lineage: Eukaryota > Metazoa > Chordata > Mammalia > Rodentia > Petromuridae > Petromus > Petromus typicus. Next base: position 2,217 of record PVIR01039567.1, read on the forward strand.
GATGGCAGATGTGGATGGCAGACATGGCTGCCTTTGGGCCGCAGGAAAGCACTGTGGCTGTGAGCAGTGAAGGACGCTGTGTGTCACAGGAGGTTCACATGGTCTGAGGAGCTGCTGGCTGGTCTCTGCCCTCCAGGACCTGCTGCACGCACCGAGGTCGATGCAGTTCACTGTCCACCCGAGAGGATGGACGGTGGAGGCCCGCTGGCTGTGTGGGCCGCGCAGAGCCCTCCAGCATCCACCGCAGCCCCCGCCTCTCACAGTTTCAGAGGAGAGGTTTATTCTGGCTCATGGTTTCGGGGTCAGTCCATCCGAGGTCGGAGCTTTGGGAGGAAGGGTGTGGAACAGAGCTGCTCGGTTTATGGTACCCGGGAAACAGAGCTGGGAACCGTGCGAGAGAGAAGGGGCCAGGGACCAGGTACAGTACCCGGGACCACAGCCCCACACCCCCCAGACACGCCCAAGGCGCGCTTTACTGATCGAGGGGCGGCTTCCAGGCTGATCAGGTGGACAGCCACGCTCCACCCTCACACCGTGCGCTGTAAAAGGCAGAGGCCACACCTCCTCTGAATCTCCAGCAGCTGTCATTAGTGAATTTAGTCTTCTGCCTATCTGGACGCCAGGAAGCTCCAAGCCTTCACCTGTCAGAGCTCACACCTGTCATCTCAGCCCCGACGCAGACCTTTGTCTACACCAAGTACCCTCGGTTCAGAGACCCTGTGGCTGTCTAACTGGGCACCCAGCAGCTCGTGCGCCTTCTTCAGACTCTGTCCGGGATGCTCCTGCGGAGCTCCTGGTGTGCCGTGGTACCGGGACTTCTCTGCTTTCTGCGCCCATCACAGTGCCGGGAGTGGTGGCTCACACCTGTAACCTCAGCACTCGGCAGGCAGGGGCGGGAGGGTTGCTGTGAGTCTGAGGCTCGCCTGGACTACATAGTGAGCTCAGGGCCAGTCTAGACTACAAAGTGAGACCCTGCCTCAGAAAAAAAAGAAAGAAAGAAAAGAAAATTGGGCCAAAATTTAAAATACTGTATTTAGTTTCCCTATAATGATAATAAATGCATGCAGTTATAAGAAAATGTAATTTTTAGTCTATCATTGAAGAGTTTATTTAGTAAAAACTAAGAAAAGCTTTTTTCATCAAAGTGGTATTTGTATAATCTTTATTTTATATAGCTTGATAGACAAGAGATTGAGACTCCAACAGCATGGTCAGAAACATGGCTGAAATCTAAGATTTACTAAAAATGATGAAACTCTACACTTAAAAAACTGATATACCAAATGCAATGATGTTTCTGGGTACAGCTTAGATTCTTTTATTCTGCCATGATAAGAAACCAAGAATTCCAAGTAGAATTCAGGAAAAACACAGATCTAGATGCGTCAAGGGATGGAAGCAGAAGTTTTGTTCAGGTAGGACGATTTTTAAAGCAGACAGCATGAGTTAATATCGAGCGTGGGTAGCAGGGTTGCTGAGAGCAGATGTTACGGACATTCCCCAGCCAAAGGGACAGAGCGCTTTGTTGTATGCGGGTGCTAATTCATGGGGTGACAGCGGCCCTTGGTGTGTATGTCAGAGCATTTTACAACGTCATACATGTAAGGCATAAGTTTGTAGAGCAGAAGCAGTGCTTGGGGGTGTCGTAGTGCGGCTGCGGAGGGTTTTGTCTAGAGCACGGTGTGGTGATGGGGAGCAGTCCTGTGCTGGACATGGAGGCCTGAGCCTTCAGCCCCACCCTGCGCTGGTCACTGGGGTCCCTACCGCAGGGCCAGGGCAGAGTCCTCCTTTTAAGTGCTGGGTAAGTTTATTTAAATGAAAATGTTTACATCTCAGAAATACAGCTTTAATTCTGGACAAAACTCTCCCATGTGGCCCCTTCAACATTCTGATGCTGGTTTTAGGGGCTGGAGGCCTGTGAAGCAGTTTCCCCCTTCCTAGGCAGAGTGAGAGGGTAGAACACCACCAAGCAGATGCCAGGTGTCATAAGCGATTCTTGGTTGTCACCAGATGTCCAGTACTTTACTCATCTCACAGTTGTGACTGTTAGGCTTTTGTTCGTTTTCTTGTGGGCTTGCACGTGCTGGGCAGTGCAGATGCCCTGGGCTGCCTCGGGACAGCCGTCAGCAGACAGACCCGCACCCCACGTCCCACCGGCACCCTTCTGCGAGAGCAGCACCGTGCAGGGGGCAGTGTGGAAAAGCGCCATCTGGGTGGCTCTAGTGGCCTTGACGACTGGGAGATGCTCATGAATTGCAGACGTGTAGCCAGTTGCAGAAGGGCAGAGGCAGCCTCGGGAAGCGCACGCTGCTCAGGGCTGAGGCACAGAGGCACGGAGGCTAGATCCTCTGGGCAGTGAGGGCTGTAGCACAGCATTGCTGGAGAGAAGGGAGCTGGTGCAAAGCTGCCAGAGGCGAAGGTGGGAGAGAAGTGGGTACCAGATGTACCTGGTCAGGCTCATCTCAGCTTCCGGAGGTCAGCAAAGACGCAGGGAGGTTGAAGTGGCTTTCTGGCTGTGGCCACTGGTCACTCCTGTCCCAGGAGCCATGAACGTGGGACCAAACCCTGCCCCGTGTCAGGAGAGAAGCTGTCAAATCTTCTATCTAACTTCTTTGCGTTACTTTGTTTTCCCCCCACTCAAAGCTACAGTCCTGTGTGTGAAGGTCATGGCCTCACGCCCTCGGGACGCCGGAGCAGGGTGAGATCGAGTTGGCCTTCTGCAGTCCATTGCCCTGCCAAGTAGTAGTTGAGGTGTCTGCTCATTTTAATTGGTCTGTCACCACCTTGAGGTGGCACTTCTACAAACAAGTTACCTTGTGAGAGACAGCTGTCCTTATACAGACAGCAAGGCTGTGTGATTTTAGGGCTGTCCACATGTCTCTCTTAGGCAAAAGTAACTGAAAAAAGGCAACTTCATATAATTGGGAGAAGAGAATGCCGCATAAAGTGGAATCAAGTTCAAAATTGCTACCACGAAAGAGGCGTCCATTCACCAAAAGCATAAACTAAGGGCAGGTGTCATGAACTTGTATTTTTTTGGATTTTAAGTAGAGAAGAGAGGGTTACCTGAGTTGGAAACATGGCAGAAGTAGCAGTAACCATGCAGAAGCCAGGAAGAACATTCATGAGAGAGAAGCTTTTCCGCTCGGGTGTGGTCGCAGTGCGTGTCCTCAGAGCACAGGGGAGCATGCTGCGGGTCCCCGGCAGGAAGCTGCCCCCGGTAGCGGCCGCCGTGGAGGCCGCGGGGCGGAGTGTACACGCGCATTCCTCGCTGCCCTGCACCGAGTACTGTGCCCGTGGAATAGTGATGTGTGATATATGGAAAGAGAACAGGACGCAGCAGGTAAACACACTGTAAAACGCTCGGTCATATGACGTCCCCCCTGTGAAAGCCTCGGAGGAGCTAACTGTGAATCTGCAGTGAGTGTCATTAGCCTCCTGTCTCTGACTTGCCCGTCTAGCTCCCCTCCACTTCCTGTCCGTCACTGCAGATCTGCTGACCGCCAGTGAGCTCCGTCTGTAGCCCATCTGAAAAGTTACTTCCTTCTGACATTCACAGGAACGGTTCATCAGATTGAGTTACTGGCTTCGAGGTCTTTTAATTGACATTTTGAGGTGCCCTTTCTGTGTCTTGTAGCCTCACTGATTTGGATGGTGATTCAGCCGTTACTCTTGCCTCTGTTTCCTTGTGTGGGATATGATCCTCGTTTTCGAGATATTCTTTATCAAAGTCTGGCTCTGACTTATGTATGTAAACTAGGTGTAGTTTGCTTTATGCTACTTGAGTTTGCTGATTATTCTTTTTAACTAACAAGTTTGTGTTTTCCACAGAATTGGGGAGTATTTAGCTGTTTTCTCTTTAGATATTTTTCAATTTTTTCTTTTTTCTTTCTCATACTCCAGTTTTACTTTTGTTTTATCCCACTCTGTCCCTAAAACTGTTTATTTTTAAGGTTTTTTTCTGTTATTCAGATAGTCATTTTTATTGACATCTTCAATTTTACTATTTTTTCTTCCTATTTCTATATTTTCTTTTACTTCTTTGAATATATTTAAATATCTGATTTGAAGACAGTGCTGAATTTGGCATTTAGGCCCAGTGAGAGTAAGTTTTTGCTAAATGTCCTTCTTCCTGAGAGAGGTCACATTTCCTGTTCCTTTGCATGTCTAGCAGTTGGAATTGAAAACCAGACGCTGTACGCATGCTTAGCAGTTCTGTGTCCTCGGGGTCACCTCAGAGCTGCTGCCTTGCAGCAGTGAACTCCTGGGTTCCCACCAGAAGCTCAGTACCAGCTGGCACTTTGGCTCAATTCTTGCTGCTTCCAGTTGCTGTGGATTCTGAACCTGCCGTCCCGGGAATCTCTCTGGCTGCGAGGGCACAGTTTGTGGTGGGACGCAGAACTCTGTCCTCTGAGCTCGCGGGTCGGTGGGGACTGGCTTCCTGCTCAGGTCTCCGGCGCAGCCGTGAGACGCAGCCCGCTCACACGTCTCCTCCGGTGCAGCTCTGTCCTGCTCAGCAGATGTCCCTGGTTTCTGTCAGCTGTCCGGCTGGTGGTCCCGGTGTCTCCCTCAGCACTGATCAGAGACTTGGGCGGAGATCGTGCTCGGATTCTGGCCCCACTCTTGTCTCGGTTCATTTGTTTGCTCCGTAAATATCCAGCTGTTCCCCAGGCCTTTGACTGCCCCGTGTGATCTTCCAGAGAAACTGCAGCTTTGTGAGCTGAGGCAGAAAACGGCCTGTAATACGGATTCTCCTCATTGCCGCTGTCTTTCAGCACTTAGGACGTACCTCCTGCTCACATCTGCTCTGTCACTTTCTAGTGCCATTAAATTGCTGAGCATTTAAATATATATTTCAAGGGTATACTCATGTTATACATGTAAATACATAAAACGTATATAGTCTCCATTATAATTCCTATTCTTGAAATATCTGACAACTACTTCCTCTCCGTTCCTGGAGACCAGAACTCTAATTTTCTACATTTTTAAATATTTAAAATAGTAGGGTGTCGTAAGTATATAATATTAGATCTTCTAAGTGGGCTGTAATTTTTAACCTGTCTTCTGGTGTTAGATGTCAAAACTCTTTGAGTCTTATAATAGTATAAACAGTACTACAGTGTACAAGCTGTGTATTTATACTGGAGGATATAAGTATTCACATGTAGGGATAAAATCATCATTTCTTTGGGGCCAATTATTGGAAATGTAATTAGTAATTCAGTGAGTGTGAATGTTATACTGTTAGTAGCTTTGGTTCAGTTTTCCTGCAGGATGACGTGGTGGGTCCGGGGGCCACCTGTGTTCACTCTCCTCCGCCCCGATGGCTTTGTTCTGAGGTTAAATGTCGTTGGGTGCATTGTTTTGTTTTGTTTTGCTAAAAGATTTGACTGGTTTTATAAATCTTTCCTAATTTATCTTATTTTAGGAAATGTTTGCACATACTATGTTGAGCAACATCACACTTGTTATACAGTTATATCACCAAACAGTAGAATGAGTAGGAGTTTTAGTTTGTTTAATTTAATTATTGGGCTCTTATTACAGTAAATAAGATTACATAGAAAGATTTAAAATTCCATTGTAGGGAACTGCTTCTGCTCACAAAGGTGAGTTTTCTATTTCTTCTTTCCATTTTCTTCCCTTTTAAATGACTTTTTTGAAATAAAGTTCCTGTTCCCCTCCTGAATGTGTCCAGCTCTCAGGGCTTCAGTGTGTTCACAGAGCTGTGCCGTCGTCGCCACAGTTTCCTTCCCCCTTTCAGTACCGGACAGAGTCAGGGGAGCTGAGGTCAGAGAGCGGAGCGGGGTGGAGGAGGCCCTGCCACAGGACAAGCGGGCTTGGCTGTACTGCTGTCTTGACTGAGCAGGATAGTAGCTGTGCTGCAGAGGGAACATATTTCAGGATGGTTTGTAGTGTTACACTGTAAGAAGCCCGGCCCGGTGGAGCTTTCCTGCACAGTATGACAACAAAGTGGAGGCAGAGTGATGAAGAGATTAAGGCATTAGTAGAAATGAAACAGGAGGGCCAGGGAGTTAGCTCAGTGGTTCCGGTGCCTGTCTTGCAAGCGCCAGGACCTGGGTTCGATCCCGGTAACCACATACCATACTGGGTGTGGAGACTCACGCCCAGCAGCAACCAGTACCACATACCACAGTGCCGGGCGTGGTGGCTCACGCCTGTAATCCCAGCACTCGGGAGGCAGAGGCAGGAGGATTGCTGTGATGTGAGTTGGAGGCTGAGCTCAGGGCCGGCCTGAACTACAAAGTGAGACCCTGTCTCAAAAAACCTAAAAAAAAAAAAAAAAGAAAGAAAGAAATGAAACAGGAAAACCACCAGAAATAAACACTTCAATAAATTTCTGATACAAGCCAGAGCTACAGTTCATACCTGATGCTAGAAATGCTGCAGCAAAAATGAATTCTGTAAAATACAGTTCCCACATGCAGTGTGTGAGGGGAAAGCCGGGTACAGACCAGGAAGTGAATGTGTTCTTTGTCATCGTACCACAATGCAGTCGCACCACAGCAGGGCCCTCCATTTTGGAAAGCAAGCTGAACAGAGAATAACTATTTCCCCATTTTTTATCTCTGTACTTGTTTGTAGTACCTGATGACCTCGTTCCTTGTGGGGAGCTGAGACATGCACTGAGACATTTTAATGCTTTGTGCAGCCCTTCCCCTCCCATGACTCTCCCCCCTGGTCTCTAGTTCCCTTTCCCATTTGAAAAAGATGATATCTCCATATTCCCTCTCTCTGTCTTTTCTTTTACTCTTTATCTTTTGAGTTTCTCATGAAGAGAAACCTTGTCATACTTAACCTCCTATATCTGATTTATTTTGCTTAACATGGTCTCAAAGTGCATCCATTTTTCTACATGTGACTCAAGTTTCACCTTCTATAGCATAGTAATACTCCACCTTGTGTAAATACATCTTCTTTATCCATTAATCTATGGGTGGATAGATAGGTGGCTTCTAAGGTTAAACTAATATGTATTGTGCTGCTATAAACATAGGTATGCATATATTATTATAACATATTCTCTTTAATTCTTTTGGGAAGATACTAGAAGGGGAATTGTTGGGTTGATTGGAATTTCTAGTTTCAGTTGTTTGAGGAAACTCCCTACTGATTTCCATACTAGTTATGCTAGTTTACATTCTCACTAACAATGTAGAAAAACTCGCTCCAACCTCCCCAGCATTTGTTATCAGATTTCGTCATGATAGCCATTCTTTCTGGGGAGGAGGAAATCTCAGTGTTGTTTTACTTTGAGTTTCATTAAGGTCCAGAGATTATGAACATTTATTGTACGTACTTGTTAGTTATTTGGACCTCTTCCAAAAATATCTATTCATTTAAGCTGTCTATTTTTTTTATTCTTTTTTTTCTTTGAGGAGAGTCTAATTTTTTTATTTCCTTATATATTCTAGATACTAGTCCTTTATCCAAGCAATAGATGTCAAAAATTTTTTGCACTTTGTAGGTTATCTCTTCATTCTGATTGTTTCATTTACTGTTCAGAAACTTTTAAATTTGATGTGATCCCACTTGTTGATTTTTGGCATTATTCATTGTGTAGTTGGAGTTGTGTTCAGAAAGTCTTTGCCATTGATGTATCCTAAAGAGTTTCACCCATTTTATCTTCTGGAAGATGTAAGAGTTTAATCTTTGATCTATTTTGATTTTATTTTAGTGCATGCTTAGAGATCAGGATCTACATTCAATCTCTTGCATGTGGACAGACAGTTTTCCGAGCACTGTTTACCGTATGAAAGAGGCTCTTACCTCCACTGTATGATTTTGGTCCTTTTATCAAAGATCAGATAGCTGGATATTCCGGTAATTGCTTCTGCATCCTTTCTTCTGTTCTGCTGATCCATACATCTGTTTTTGTGCCAATACCACACTGTTTTGTTTTGTTTGTTTTGTTGTTAGTCTCTGTAACTTTGTACCACAACTCAAAGTCTAGGGTTGTGATGCCTCCCGCCTTACTCTCGCTATTCTGGGTCTCTTCCGATTCCATATAAATCTGAGGATAGTTTTTACTGGATCTTTACAAATAGTATTTATGCTTTGATTGGGGTTGGATTAAATCTGCATATGTGTTTTGGAAGTATGGCCATTTTGTTTTTGTTTAGGTTTGTCTTATTTTGGTATCAGGATCAAATTCAGGGCCTTGCCCTTGTGAGGCAGACAGGGGCCATGAGCTCCATCCCAGCTCTGCGTGGCCATTTTGACAATATCGGTTCTGCCTATCCAGAAACAGGGAACTTCTTTTAGTTTTCTAGTGACCACTTGAATTTTCTTTTACAGAGTGCTGTAGTTTTCATTGTAAACATCTCTTTCTTCCTCAGTTTGGTTAATTCAATGTAGTTTTTCTTAATGCTACTGTAAGAAATATTTAGTAACTTGATGTCTGTAACTTCTTTAAAGTAATTTGCTAAAAGAACATTAATATGCTTTCACATAGATAAGGAGAGAAAATATGGCAAAATAAATTAATAATATTTATAATTAATATTTGTTAATTAATATTGATTAATTATTTGCAAATAAATTAATATTTATAATTAATGTTTTAAACTAATATTTGTTTATTTGCAAATAATTAATATTTGTTAAGTCTAGGTAGTAAGTACATGGATAAATTTAAGATTGTATTGCCTTTTGCTTTACACTGTCTATTTGAAATTTTTGTTTAAAAAAAAATTTAGAAAATAGGCCCCTGAATACTAAGACAAGAAGCAAAAATATGGTTTTAGCTGTGTGCTTAGTCTGATAATATTTACATAAAATGGGAGAATATTTATTTATATTTGTTAGAATATGCAAAAAATACTTTTAGAATGAGATTCAAGAAGCAGCATTCATTATATACAGCGAGGAAGTAGGAAAAATGGTTCAGTCAGAAATTAGAGGTGAAACATTTTTACATTTTGAAACTTATATTATATATAAACATATATATAATACAGAATAAGCATGTGAGAGAGAGAATAGAGTCTTAAATAAGTCTTGTAAGGACTGAAACCTGAAATGAAGGAAAAATTTTATGTTCCAACAGTTTTGCATATGTTGATAAGAATTTGGCTGTGGCCGCAGCTCTGACCTGGAGTCTGCTCCGCGTGCGATGAACACTGAGCGTGTTGTACTGCACTGCAGCGTCTCAGCACTGTTTCTCTCCCACTGTCCCTCTGTCGCACGTTTTCACTGGAGAGTTTTACTTTAAAGAAAAAATATGTTATTATCGTAGTTGGCTTTGTCCAGGTTTTTCTCTCTTTCTAATGTTCTCTTGTTTGAGTTAATAGACCTGGCTTGGCAGATCTCCATTTTCAGGGCTGGTCGGTTCCCTGTGGTCTCCTGGCCAGGATGCCAATGGCCTTGTTACCTGCCAGCCTGCTTAGTGTTTGGATTAGGGTCTCAGAAAATGCAAACAAGAAAATTCTACCCGTTAGAATCAACTGTTAGACTTTGCTCCCCTCATGGTGATGGACTGGCAGCTCTTTACAGACGTGATGTGTGGTCTGTCACAGTGAAGTGACTGTCATAATGAGAAGTTTGGCACTAGGAGCTGTTTATGTAACAGGCTTTGGGAAATCACTGCCACGTAAGTGTTCTGGTAAAAGTCCTGATCAGGCTTTTCTCCTTCTGCTGTAAGAAAATGGTTTTTACTCTAGTTCATCACATAAAAATACATAACAAATGGATGTTTTGAAGGAAGATTCTTGAGAACTCAGAACTCATCCTCGCTGCAGAAAGCATGTGGTACCCAGACCCACACAGATCCCAGAAACCTTTCCCTCTGAGGAGAAGAATCCACAGATAAGATTTTCTTGGCCTTATTAAATTCTTTATAGTATCTTTGCTTATCTATGGCTCTCTGTAGCAATTCAAAAATATTTTTAAATTACCTTTTCTGGAAGACGTGTAAGGTATATGAGAGCTGTCTCAAAATGCTGCATTTGTGGTGGTTTTGTATCAGTCAAATTGCTGTGAGAACATTGGCTGGTAACAGCAGCCCTCAGTTGCATTTTTAATTCTGGGAATGCCTTACTTTGGTTCATTACTACTTTTGCTATCATTTCTATCTCCAAGTGAACATTTGGTGAATTTATTTTTATTGAGTAGACATCTCTAAAATTGAAGAGAAAAACTAAAAAAACAGATTTTTTTTGGTTAGCTAAATGTCAGTTGCTTAATCTAAAAAGATAAAAATATTTTTCAGGGCTAAACTCAGTAGTTCCAAAGCAGTTCTGTGTGTAAAATCCTGCTGATCACTCTGCACTTGGCAAGGTGGTGCAGGCAGGTCTGTGCCTTCTCAGGGAGTCACTTTCGAGTCTCATGGGCTTTGCCCAAGGTCGTGCCTAAAAGTTCTCTGATGCATAAATAACGGCTGATGATTATCTGGCAGTCCCTGATTTACCTTCAGCCTCTGTACGGTTGGTGTTCTCTGGATTAAGTATTTGCCATTGTTTAAAAGCAACTTGTTTCCCCTTCTAATGGGAAAGTATTGATGAAACCACCACCTCTCCATCGGGAAGAATTAAATCGGTGACATTTCACAGTAAGGTGAAAAAACAGAAAGATGTGTCAGAGGGAAATTAACTTTAAAAACTCAACTACATAGTAGCCACAATTAGCTGAGCTGTAGACCAGAGAACACTCAGGTAGCTTTTAAAACTGTGTCATATAAAAAGGAAAAATGAAAATTTATGATTTTAAAATATAAATGTGATGTTTGTTTCTATATATATGTTGCATAACAATAATTTTCACTATTAAACCTAAGAAAGAGATATTGCTCAAACTTTCTTTTTTAAAGCATAATCTTGAGGGAGGGGAAATCATCTCTAAGTGGAGCTCGGGATGCAGAACTTACACAGTACAGAAAATGCTGCGAAACTTTACCAAGGAAGAATTAGCGCAACAACCGCAGCAGCAGCCGCGGGCACTGAGGCAGGGAAGAGTGCCTCATGCTAGAAAGCTCCCAGGGGAAGCCCTGCAGGGACGACTGGCTAATGCATGCTCATGACATTTGTAAAAATTAGGAGAGGACTACCTGCTTATCTATAGAGAATTACTTTAATAAAATGTGATTATCCATTTTGTAGGATGTTGTTATGAACCTGCTAAAAATGATTATCCCAGAGAGATGTCCATGATGAGCTAATTGAAACAGGCGTGTTGCTAAGTAATATATATAATCCAATCCCATTTTATCAAAATAGCAGTGCATTGTACCTATTTGTTTGAAGGCACATGGGTAGCATTGGTTAACTAAAACTGGCAGGCAGCAAGTACAGGGTGAATTATAAAGAGCTGGGGATATAGTATTACCTTTCCCAGAAGTCATCTTTCTGTTGACTCATTCATTACAATGAGTATGCATTACTCGTAATTTTTTAATTGATAAAGAATAATTTAAGGACTGGAACTATAGCTCAGTGGTACAGTGCTTGCCTCGTGTTCCTGAGGCCTTGAGTGGGTTGGTTCCCAGCACTGGATCAAGAGACAGAGAGAGAAAGAGAGAGACAGAGGAGAGAGAAAGGGAGAGAGACAGAGAGAGAGGGAGGGAGGGAAGGAGGAAGACTTTTT
>PVIR01039568.1:0-13997 GCA_004026965.1 Petromus typicus
ACTCAGCTAAATCCATGGCCCATGGTGCAAGCTTTTTCCAAATATAACATGCTCTTTGCATAAAAAGGCAAGCAGGTGACCAACATTTTGTGCAAAATAACAATGCAAAATATCACATAAAGAACTTGAAAAGGGCCGGGGAGTTATCTTAGTGGTTCTGGCACCTGTCTCACCAAGCACAAGGGTCCAGGTTCGATCCCCCATACCCACATAACAATACTGGGCGTGGAGACTCACGCCCAGCAGCAATCAGTACCACACACCACAGTGCCGGGTGTGGTGGTTCATGCCTGTAATCCCAGCACTTGGGAGGCAGAGGCAGGAGGATTGCTGTGATGTGAGTTGGAGGCTGAGCTCAGGGACAGCGTGAACTACAAAGCGAGAACCTGTCTCAAAAAAAAGAACTTGAACAAAGAATGAAAAGACTGGCTTCAAACTCAGCATTTATTAGTATAATTTTTTTACCTTTTTGCATTCACTCCTTTGTGAGGTGGACTAATACTGTGTGTGCTTCTTTTAATAGAGATTATTGGAGGAGTGAAAGATAAATTGGATATTGAAAGCCAAAAGTATGCCTCTAAACAAAAGTGTTTCCCCAAATTATGAATTATAAAAATAAAACAGCCTTACAGTGGAGAAATCTGATAACACTAGCAACTTCTGACACCTCTGTACACAATGTTACAGAGGTGAACGTTGTTCCTATCAAGAATGAGGTAAACCAGTGTCATGGGCCACTTAATATAATGGAGTAAAAAGAATGAGAAAAAATTATTCAGAAACACATAACTAAAATTTAATTATGTAGAAAGAATAGAAAAATACAAATTGAAGAGCATTCTGCAAAATAGCTAGTTCAACTCTTCAAAAATGGAACAAGTAGGAATAACAAAGAAACACAATTATTCCAGTAGTCAAGAAGTCTAAAAAAGAATGCACAATTAAACTCAGTGTGTGGTCCTGGATGTGATCTGAACCAGGAAGAAAATCTCTTAAAGATAAGAATTTTGGGGCAGTTAATAAATTAGATTGTGGATGACATGATAATATCTCTGTGTTACTGTTTTTAGAGTATTTTACTTCTTGATTTGAACATTGTACTAAAAATATGTTCAAATGTACTAATTAAAAAACACATGGAATGATCAAAGGAGAATGAAGTCAGTGTCTTCAACTCCCATATAAAAAGTCCATTGAGAACCATCAGGATAAATCATAAACAATTAAATTTGAATTCGGGATAAACAAAAGTTTTACTCACCATTATTGCAAATTTATGAATGCTTGAAAGTACATGATGTCACACATGATCATGTTTTATACATTTGTTCTGTCATTGCTTTTTTAACATAAGATGAGAAAATTCTCAACTGACATATTTCATTAACGAGGCACTCAAAATTCCAGGAAGGAAAACAAGACTCAGTAAAAACAACCAGAAAATACTTTCTGCTCACTGTATAGACTCTATAAAAGCTTATTTTGTGAAAAGAATATTCTTTAACTTAGCAAGTAGTTAGACAATTCTATTAATTATTACTCAAACATTTGTTTGAACACATAGGTGAGCTTTCTGACATTTTTGGCTAATTACATTAAAATTCCGTAATTATTGTGGATTGTTACCCAATCACAAAGCAAGTGGAGCTTATTCAATTAAACATAAGGAAGTAGTCCTTGTGAGAAAAACAGAACAGTAAAGCAGTAAGAAAAATCAGAAAACCAGAAAGGTAAAATGTAGCAAAGATCTAATTTATCTTCTCATGTAGCTATATAGAAGAAGCTGGTCAATGTAGTTCAATTTTAATTTTCTGGTTACGAAGCCACATGTTTGTTTGTTTGTTTTAACTGAGATTAAAAAAAAAAGCAATATTCTAGTTTATGTATCAGTCTCTATAAGTTGAGCTGGCACCAGCTATTATCCCAGAGACTAAATATTTCCTGCCAGAATAATAAATGAAATTTTTAGATCATAACTTCTAATGATCAAACTCTGGAACACAGTTTTTGTTTGTGTTGTTTTTGTTTGTTTGTTTATTAAAAGAACCCAAAAAACAAAGTCACCAGGAGGCTGTAATTAGGCAGACAGTCTATCTCCTTTAGTTTGTATCTTAAGAGTAGAAAATAATATGGTTGTTTTTCATTCTGTTTCTTTTCTGTGACAACAATCAAGTTTTCCTCTGGTAAATTATTCATCTCCCATCTTCATTTTGCAACTTAAATGAGTATGACTTGTCCTCTGATTCCAAGTGTGGTCAATTCCCTTATCCCAGCAGAGTCTTAAGTGAGTTCAGAACACAGTCAGGACAATCTGGTGAGGACTGTCCTATTTCCTTTGGCTTTCATCACTGAAACAAACTTTCTTGCCAGAAGCTACTGAAGTCTGTTCCCTCCTGAGAATAGTCTGTTTGAAAATGAAGCTGGGACAAGGTACAGATTCACAACACCATCACAAATGCACCTAGTGTAGCTATGCAAATATCTCTCATGCTTGAGAGTCAACACGCACTCTTACGGGCTTAAGACTGATGATATAAATCACATTTCCCTAGTTTTTAACCAAGAAATTCCTCTCTCACACATACTATCATACTGAAATCTCAGAAATCATGATTTTCAGAGGCTGGGACCCATCCAGAGACTAGATGTGAGGGTTTGAATGGTGGGGTCTGGACATTAAAAAGGAAACAAACTTATGTATATAGGGGGTGGGGTGGTAGGGTGGGTAGGGGAGTGGAAAAAATGAGAATTAAGTTGTGTCATATACTGGTACAAATTCTCATTGTTGAGTGTAACCATGATGTGTATATATAATGTACCAATAAAGATTTCAATTAAAAAAAAAAGAAAGGAAGTGGTCAGCCTTCTTCCATGAAATGTAGTGAGCTCTATAGGGGGTATCTGAAGCCACAGGATGAATGTGTGGCAGTACTACTCCTCTCTCATGGATTGTTTCCTCTTTACCTTCATGTGTTCAACAGCAGTCCCATCCTTATCAATAAGTACATATGGAGATACTGGCTCTCAATGACTATTCTTTCAAGAAATGAATGAGTGCATTAAAATGGTAAAGACCTCATATGACCATAGCATTGATAAATCTAATTCCAACCACATAATCCTGCTTTGAGGGCGATGAGAGGATCGAAACAACAGCGGTGATGTGTAAAGACATTGACAGAAGCTCTCTAAAAATTCTGAGAATTTCAAGGACTGTGACTTTCCTGGATTAAGAAGGAAAGGCCTAGCCAATGCCTGCAAAGTGCCAGCAGCAGCAGGAGTGAACTGCCAGATGTTTTGCCTTGCCCGAGGCATCCATGGTGACAGCTGTCAGGCTTTAATGCTGCTAAAAAGACTCTTCTGTGTGTTACTGCGCCCCCCACCCCCTGAGACCCTCCTCTCTCTTCATTTCTGATCAAAATGTAGCCATCGTTCTAGTTTCTGGATCAGATGACATTTTCACATCCCTCTCTTCTAACAGGGCTGAAAAAATCATGCCTTTAAAATTGGACCTAACCATCAGAAGGGCTTTGGTGCTGCAGCTGTTTTGATCCAGCAGTCAGAAAAGAATGCCTGTAGGTTTGCGGCTCCTTTGACTGTCTTCTATCTGCTTGGCCTGCCTTTGTAAGTGTGATTTATCAGACTTAAGCAGGAATAATTGATTTGGAAATACAGATATAAAAAAATTTATCCTGGCTTTATTTTTTTTATCCTTGCTTTATTTTAATACAGGATTTTCAACCTCAAAAATCAGATACAGAAAATTTATTTCTGGCTCCAACTCTCAGCCCTGTTTCTACCAGGCAGAATCGCTTCTATGTGAATGAAGCTATTTCTGAACCAGCAGGTCATGACCCGGTGTGGACAGTTGCATGAACAGATGCATTTCCTTTGCACCAGGTGCTGTGCTTCTAAGCGGTACATAAAATATGCAGTATCTTTCAGGAGCTCATGTGTTCTTTGCCCACTTTGAATGAGATGTTAGGCTGCAGTTCAAAAGAAAATTCCCGGAGGAAGGATTTGGGATGAATAAACTATCGGTGTTTCTATGCAAACTGGAGCCAAACTAAATAAGATATCAGTGGTGACAGTGTGTGAAGTCACAAAGCAAGCTGTCGTTTACTTATTTCCATGAGCACAATTTCCAACATTAGGAGGTGACAGTAGGAGTGATGAAAATGGCTAGAAATGAACAGCTTCCAACTGCCAAGGTGCATCAGTAAGAGCGATGGTTTGCAATTCTAGCCCACATGTATTGAAAACATGCTCATACATATCCTATTCTGCATTATAGCTTCACAATGTTGTGAGGGTTAAAAGGAGCAGATATTACTCCAAATTTATACGAGGAAAACAGAGTCAAGAACTGAATGTGACAACAGGACACATTTTGAGTCATAGGAAATCCTAAACTTAAATAGTGTCATCTTGACTCTCAGTACAGTGTTCTGTCTGATAGAAGACAGCACAAAGCATAGTATAAGATCATATAAGCATAGACTTATAAGCGTAGTATAAGTTCAGTATAAGACTGAACATGTAAAACACAGACATCTTCAGTGTTTAATGCAAAAATGAAGACTTTAAAAAATATTTTATGGCCTACATAGAGGAACTGAGGCATGCTAATTTCCCAAGCAACAAACGGCACAATGAGATATAAAATAATTAAAAGAAAAGGTTTTATGTAAGTTTATGAGTTCTAATATTAACATTTATCCATTTTGAGAAAGATAGCTTGGAACAGAGTTTAGGTATAAGAGAGCAATATAGAAGATAAATCTTCCCCCCATATCTGAAAGGTAAATGAAAAATTTTATCCATCAGACATGTATGTGTTTCGCAGCCCTGCGTGAGACGGCTGAGCTGAGAGCACAGACTCCAAGGTTTCAGAATTCTTCCTCTCATAGTTTTTTTCACAATTCTATTTAATTCTCTTTCCATAAGAATTTCTCTGACACTCCCCTGAGTCCAGATATCAGAAAATATGGTCATTGCTAGCTTCTCCGTTCTGAAAGAGAAAAAATTCCAAGAAAGGGGACAGTCTGCCTCAGTTAACCCATCCGTCCAATCTTGATCTAATCAGCTCTTGAGTGTCAGGAAGACTCTGGATTTATAATTAGAAATGTCCTGCTGGTCCCTGTCAATGAAGAGGAAAGAAGTCCTCAGAAATGGAAGGTGGAAATGTATACCTAACATGTCCATTAAAGAAATGCAAGTTGATTTCACTTTTTGAAAAATGACACAAAATCTGAGGATAATGGCACTGCTTAACAAAAAAGTAAGGAAACAAATTTTATGCATATGGGGGTAGAGTGGGTAGGGCTATGGGAAAAAATGAGAATTAAGTTGTGTCTTATACGGTACAAATCCCCATTATGGAATGCAATCATGATGCATATATGTAATGTACCAATAAAGATTAAAAAAAAAAACACTCTAACTGAACAGGGTTTAAATCCATGTAGTTTACCAACTGCATTTAAAAAACATACAAAAACAGTGAGATCAATTAGGTAGAGCCAGGGCGGGAATCTTTGCTTCTTGAGAACCAAGATGTCTGAAGATCTCTCTCTGTTCTCACAAGGACTGTTTCTTGGAGCAACCTGAGGAGGTTCACAGATTCACCGCAATGTTCTCTTTTCAACCAGCAAGTAGACATAGGGAAAATGAAAGGCACGTGCTGAAGTTTATGCCCAGAATATGTGTTCACAGTATTTGATAAAAACTTGGCCGCTTATCCAAATCAATCTCAGAGATGAGGGATATTAAGTGGTTTTTTTAATCTTTATTGGTACATTAAATATACACATCATGATTGCACTCCATAATGGGGATTTGTACCAGTATAAGACACAACTTAATTCTCATTTTTTCCCATAGCCCTACCCACCTTACCACCCCCCCCATATACATAAAATTTGTTTCCTTACTTTTTTGTTACAATCTCAACATTGTCCCCTTTCACCTTATTTTACATTGAGCATTTTCTATTTCACAATATATAACATACAATGCTAGGACTCATTTACATCTTCATTTTCTCATACCAGAGAAAAGATGTTATATGTACCTATCTGTGCCCTATTTATTTCACTTATGAGGATAGGGATATTAAGTTTTAATACTGAGTAGATTCCAAATAAAAATACATAGTTGTAGTGACTTTTGTTGCAGGTGAGGGGTGTCTTTGTTACTTTTCTTGCTGAGACAAAATGCTCAGCACCCAGAGTTAAAAATTAAATGTCTGTTTAGCTCACGCTCTGAAGAGGTTTTGCTCTATAATCAGCTGGCTCCAAGGCAGAGTGGCATGGAGGAGAGGGATCATAAAGGAGAAACAGTTCATAGCAAGCAGAAGGCAGCAAGGCAACCAAGAACCTTTACAGTATCTTTCTGTTTTCTTTTATTCTATCCAGGCTATGCAGGCTGAGCAGCCTCCACACCCTTCATGTTCTATTTTAGCATTGCACTGTGAATCTATTCCAGAGTCTGGATATAGCCCCCTCTGAAAAAGCCCCACCTAAGACTACCTGAAACTTTGGGTGGACATTTAGCCATAAACCATACCAAGCAGATAATATATTGAAGATGCCTAGAAACATTTCTAGTAGTGATATCCTATAAACATTTAATGTATTCATTTTCCCATGTATAGCACCTTTCTAAAGATAGTTCCTTAGGCACATTCATATGGAGGCACTGCCTGAGTCCGATCTACTTAAAAAGGAAAGGTTATCACTTTCTAGCAAAAGACTAAAAAATCTTAGAATTTGTGAACCAGAGGGACTCTGCTTTAAATGTATCAAAGAGACCAATGAACAAGAAGTGAATGGGTAGGTGTGGCCACATGCTACTAAAACCTTATTTGTGGAAATACGTGCTGGGAGCCTGGTAAAGCCCTGCAGGCTACAGTTAGCTGACTGACCCTACACAGTGGCTTCCCTCCCACCTTACCGTATGGTCTGAAGAGTTGCCAGCTTCAGAAGAACAGAATAGGGAAGAATAATCACGGTGGGACAGGGGCCCAAGGGCAAGTCCATAGTGGAACTAACAGCGAGATACCATCCCTGCATCCACAGGAAGGAAATGTCATTGCACTGTTCTGAGATTCTCAGGACGGTTTATCGGCTTCAGACAAATAAACCCATCTGCTCTTTAACTGTGTTATAATGCTCCTCCTAATATCACTTATATTTCAGGAAAATACAGAACACTCTCACTTTCAGAAACAGAGAGAAAGCTTGTTTATTTTATTTTATATTTTTGTCTTCAATTAAGCCTCCCAGTGGAAATCAGGATGCTGATAAAGAAGTGTCCTGAAGAACTTGGAAACTCAGCTCACAAATAACCTTCTCCTCATTGACCGCTGGGTGTGACTTCTTTATCTTTGCTGATAAGGTAACTGGCAAGGTAGATTAATTGAAGCCAATGCCAGGAGCAAAATGGCATCATTATGTGGAAGGGAAAGCTGTTTGGCATTGTAGGGAGTACTCAAGGAGGGTACCCCAGGGTGGCTGCAAATAGGCGTTACAAATTGTCTGAGAGGATTATTAAAATGCTTTTTTGTATGTATCATCTCAATGCTGAAATATATTATGTAAAAATTATTATTTTATTGTCTGGAAAGAATTATGGGTGAGTGGTTTCTGGTCAAAGTTGGAGTTGAATACCTTGTTTTTTCCTCTATTCTTTTGAATTATGTGAACATTATTGTATTTGTGAGATTAAAAATATACTCAAGAAAATAGAAATCTCTGAAGAATACTTGAAATCCAAATCCAGAGGCTATATTATTTGTTCCACAGGGGTGAACAAACTAAGTTCTGGTTCCTTATGATATGAATACATATTTTATGTTATTTCTTTAAGTTCTTAAAAGAAGGCTGCTTATTGATCTTTGCTACAAGTACATATTCTTTTGTGGACTGTTTTCTCTGTAATAAAAAACCTGCAGTGTACACACTCGGGAACATACCAAGCTAAGTATTTATTATAAATTGGTTTTTGCATGACATTTTCACTCAATATCACTATATAAACTTTTGCTGGTGAATAAAGCAGAAAAAATATGTTATCAAAGCAAAGTATACTGGGTTCTATAACTTCAACAAATTTCAAGTACTTTTATACCAGTCGTAGGGGATAAGTGAAATGCAGTAGATCTAATATACTCAAATAGGACACTGTAGTAAGTGATTTTGGGTTTCTATGGCTTTGGAATTGAATTCCATGAGAATTACATATATTGGCTGGAATCCAAAATTCTCTAGAATTAGAGTCTATTAATCACTTTTTAATAAAAGTCAGCTTAATTATCAATACAGAAAAAGCACTTGTGTATGGTATATAATTATTTTAAAATGCATACCATATTTTACTTCTTTCTTTGACATCTATTACATAAACAACCTCCCCTTAATATTGGGTAGTAATTTATAAGTACTATTATAAAGTGAACTAGAGCAATTCAGCATGTAAATAGCCACAGAAAAGTTGTCTCTGTGTAAACATCTTGAGCAGTGTTATGATTCAGATCTAGACGTTCCCCAAAGCTTCACATGCTCACAGCAAGGGCTTTGGAGAAGTAACCGGATCATGGGCTTATGATTCTGATATGGGGTCAGATGGATCATGGGCTTATGATACGCCGGTTCATGGCTAGATGAGTGTGACTCTGGGCGGTGAAGCCCGGTGGGAAGATGTGGCACTGTACATGTGACGTACAGGATATGTGTCCCTCCCCCTTCCTCAATCCCTCTCTGCTCCCCATCTACCAACCCTGGAGCTTTGCCTGCTGTTCCATGTCCCTTAATCATGGCACCTGCCTTGGAGCCAGGTGACTATGAAGTGAAACCTCTACATACTGTGAGCCAGTAACCAGAAAGTAAAACAGACACTTAAGCAACCAAACATACTATAGGAACGGGTAAGAAGCATTTCAAAAGGTACTCAAAGATCATGTTAAAATGCAAGTTTAAATCATAATTAATGTCCATTGTATATCTATTAAAACCCTGAAGTTGAAAAGAATGGTAATATCAAGCAATAGCAAACACGTGGAGAACTTTCCTTTGATTAGTGTGGAAATATAAACTAATCCAGTTGCCTTAGACAAAGTGATAGATATTATTATTATTATTATTATTATTATTATTATTATTTTGAGATAGGGTCTCGCTTTTGTAGTTCAGGTCGGTCCTGAACTTAGCCTTGAACTCACTGCAATCCTCCTCCCTCTGCTTCCCTAGTGCTGGGATTACAGGCATGATCCACTATACCCGTCACTGTGATATGTGGTTCTGATTGCTGGTGGGCATGAGCTACCACACCCAGCATTGTTGTATGTGGTTACCGGGATCAAACTCAGGCCCTTGCACTTACAAGGCAGGCACTGGAACCACTGAGCTAAATCCCTGGCCGTAGACATTTTGATAGTAAATATCTATCCTGTGTATTGGTGATTCTAGCAGGTATTTTTTTTTAAAGAAAAATGAAAATACATTAACAAAGAGGTAGGTACAGGAATGCCTACAGAAACTGTATTCATTGTAACTTTGGGTTGGGAGACAGTTTTATGTACACTGATAGGATAATGGAGAAGTACATTTTAGCTTATAGTCGAGTAATATATAAAAAGTAATCAACTACTGATACAGCCAATGAAACTTAAAACTACACCTACAAAATGCAGGAGCATGTTACATGTACAGAGATTTTCACAAGAGTGTAAGATATATGAATTTTTTATGAAATTCAACTTGTGTAAAATTATAAAATACACCAAATAAGTTATCATGTGAGGAAACAAAATCAGATTTAATTCTGAGGATGTGTTTTGACAAATGTATATACAATATCTGACAACTTCAGTTAGAATAGAACAACTGAATGAATAACTGGAGAGTGGGCTGGAGTGTGGAAAACTCTTCCAGGATCCCAAAGTTATTCTAGTAGCCTCACTTTGTCTCAACTAAAAATTAAGATGTTTTGTAACAAATATTAAGAGAATCACTTCATTAATGAGTCTGCAGGAAGTGACAGTCTGGTAAAAGTAGGCTTACTGTTTTTCGAGCCTGCTCTATTTTCTTGGCCCTAAGAGATTTTTAGTAAACAATCCTCCACATTGCCTAATACCATAACCCTTTGTAATATGAACTCTTCTAATCCAAGTGAATTTGAAACTCTTAATCCCTAAAATAGTCTAATACTTAGGAAGGATATTTGAAGCCAGTTAGTGATTTCAGTAACCATATAGTCAGCAGGTTTCTACCAGGACTAGCCTGGACAATGGACTGGAAATACAAATGCACATTTGCTGTCACAGTGACCAGAGGTGATATTGTCACCAGCAGGTGGATCTGGACACTCAAGGAGGCTAAGCATATTATGTTCCTTGAGTTTTTCATATATGTCCAAGTATTATCCTATCGAAAGTGCTAACAGTGCATCTCAAGATGCAGTGACTCCCCTCCGATGGATTTCCATAACCCCAAGAAGAAAGTCCCAGCTTCTTAGCATAGGCTGGAGAGCTCTGGGCTTCTGACCTGCAGAGGCCTCTAAAATCTCACTGTCTTTCATCTTCTTCCTTCTTTGGAATCTTCCCAGACCTCTTGGTCTTCCTTTCCAGGCACCTGTAGAAATGTGTAAGTGCGCTGATGTTCTCGGTGTCTGATTATTCCCTGTATTCTCGTGTCATCCTGATATTTACAGCAGTGTCTTCACCTTGACCACGTGCTCTCACCTTCTCCAGTTTCATTTTACTCTTTTACCACTCACCACGTTTCCCTGTTATTTATTTAATTTTCATGTTGTATATTTTCTCTCACCTCTCTAGAATAAAAGTTTACCAAAGTGGAAACAACAATAACAACAACAACAAAAAACAAAACAAAATATTTATGGTACTTACTCAGCTTTCTGTATTTATTGACAAAGAAGAAGTTGTAGAGATTTTTTTGAAACTTGTCATGTTAGAATCTTTTAGGGGGGGGTTAAAGATTCTGAGTTCTACGGTCCTTGGTCCATGTTCTTAGACAAGTTATAACACTGAAATAATATAAAAGTATTGACACTGAAAACATGACTATGATACTCAGAATAGCAACTATGGAGTGGCTCTTGTGACTACGGTATTTCTATCTTTCCATATGTGTATCACCTGCTACTAGTTATTCTTTAACACGTGCTTCCCGTTCATAACCTCTAGGTAGAAGAATATTGCTTCTGTTATTTAGATTTTATTAACACATTACCTTTTGATAAATGTCTTCTCTCATCCTATCACTGGAAACTCATTTTGTCATTATTAAATAATTCTAGTTGTGGCTTCCTGCATGACATTGCAGAAATGGAAATCCTCCTTTTTCACACACTGATTTCTGGCTCTGAGGAAAGTGCAGTAAGATGAGCACCAATGAAGGAAAGAAGGGGTCTTTCTCCAAGTGAGTCTCTTACTAGCTAAAGGGTTGGTGCATTCCTTCCAGGGCCTGAACTACAGTTAGCTTTAGTGCAGGATTTGGTAACAAGCTGTATTTCTAGCATATTTTTAAGCACTGTGAGAAGAATAAAATTGAGAAGAGCATCCGTTCAGTTCTCTCCTACACCATATACCACAGACATCTGGAGAATTGCCTATTAGTAAATATACAAAATTTTCAAACACTTAAAGCAGGCTTGGCTGCTTTGAGAAGCTCAAATTAAATGTTCAATATTTTATGAAAGCTTTGAGTGGTAATGTTTACTCGATCTGATATGCTCTCATTGCAGAGGAAAAAATGACAGGAGATGGAAAAAAAAAAAAAAAACCAAAAAAAAAAAAAAAAAAAAAAAAAAAAAAAAAAAAAAAAAAAAAAAAAAAAAAAAAAAAAAAAAAAAAAAAAAAAAAAAAAAAAAAAAAAAAAAAAAAAAAAAAAAAAAAAAAAACCAAAACAGCATTGCATCAACTTATGAAACTCCAGGGATGGAAGAATCTCTGCTGAGGGATTACTATTGAAGTGAAATGGGCCATGGAATTTTTAACCCTTTAGAAATGTGGTCAGGTCTAGCAATAAAATTAGAAGATGAATAGTTAAATATGAATTTGAGTCAAACTTTTCAAAGTGGGACCATGTTCAAGATTTGAGGCATAATTCTAATAAAATTATGTTTATTATTCTGAAATCCTAATGTGATTATTTATATTTTATCAGGTAACCCCAGTGTAAGCAAGAAAAGATAGTCTATGGGGCCAGGGATTTAGCTCAGTGGTTCCAGCACCTGTACTGCAAGCACGAGGGCCTGGGTTCAATCCCCAGTAACCACATACAATACTGGGTGTGGAGACTCACGCCCAGCAGCAACCAGTACCACATACCACAGTGCCGGGCGTGGTGGCTCACGCCTGTAATCCCAGCACTCGGGAGGCAGAGGCAGGAGGATTGCTGTGATGTGAGTTTTAGGCTGAGCTCAGGGCCAGCCTGAACTACAAAGTGAGACCCTGTCTCAAAAAAAAAAAAAAAACCAAAAAAACCCCAAAAGACAGCCTGACTCTATCCTCACTATTGATTTTAACTCTGAAAAAGTCAAATGCAGGACCTCGAGGAAACAAATGCGAGACCCAGAGCACGTAGTTTAAGGGGACACTTGCACTCAGGGCACCCAAGTAGCAGAATCATTACTTCCTGAACCCTCAGAATCGACACCTCTGTGGAGTCTACATTCTCATGCCTAGATCTACTTCTTGTCTGAACACAAGTATGTCATCTCTTTTTCATTGTCCTTCTGAATCTCAAAGGTTGGGGTAAAACAGAATCAGGAATGACTTTATTATCTTTCTCACCGGGGAGACCTTAATTGTGTTCTACTCTTCATGCACGGGTGTCAGTTATTCCAACCTTTGTTCCTATAAGAATGAGGAAGGGAAACAGACATCCACATTTTTAATTAAATACATTTGAGAAACCCTTAAACATTGAACATTCAGCTCAGAGCTAAGAGAATAACAGCAAAGTTCTACACTTTCATGCGACCTATCTTCTAATGGGAAAGACAAAGGAATCAATGAATTTTTTAAAAGCATATGGTAGTGAATGACACAGCTGATAGTTTGAGGTATGAGTGACCACTAATTTATGTCCTAAAAGTTTCAGGAAAGTGATATTAATATCCCTCAGTCAAAATAAGATTTAAGATGGGGGAATGGAGAAAGCCTGCTGATTGCAAGAAAAAGAAAGACATGTTGGCAGCTAGAGAAAAAGTGAGGAAATAGGGACAGGAGGAGAGATTAAAGGGGCTCTCCAGAGCAAGAGAGAATTGATGCATATCTGAACTTTATTTAAAAATAAAAAGTAAAGTCACTGTCAAGGGTTAAACAGAAAAGTTAGAAGAAAACGAGAGTCATAAGACAGCAAAAGTAGGAGAAAAAGACAAAATATTGTAATTATTTGACTCCTTCAAACATGGCTAATATTCCCCGTGTGGTCCTTGACTCGAAGTCTGATATACCAGGAGAGACAGCCTGTCAATAAGTGATTTTGTCAGTACAAAATCTTTCATTTGCCTCATTCCATTTAATTTTGGGATGTAGTTTCACATGGTCATGAGACATTCATTGATTTAAAAAATCAAAAGTGAGATATGTTACAAAAAGAACATCCTTAGGTCCTATTGTCTTGCGTCAGCTCTGCTATAGACCATCATCCTTTGATGGCTACTGTTAGTAGAACTTTGGGCTTTAAGGAAGTATAAATAAAATTCTAAGTGATAAATGAAAAGAAGACTGATGTCCAATTTACAAAGTAAATGATAACCTTAGGCTGGGTAATTTCTGATTTCTTTCAGAAATATGAGGGGTGGAGGAAGGTTCAGAAAGACCTTGACTTTATCAGGATCACATCAAAGTCCAGCTTCATCTGCTTCCAAAGCCTTCTTTAGGGACAATCTAAAAAGCACATCCTCTTCAGGAACTTATTATGGGAAAGTAAGGAACATAGCAGAACACAAAGAGAAATCACATGAAA
>PVIR01039569.1:0-13834 GCA_004026965.1 Petromus typicus
GTGGTATGTAGTTCTGATTGCTAATGGATATGAATCACCATGCCCAGCTGAAAACATCTTTTTAAACAATAAATTAGATGAAATGACAATGTTTAAACTAGAAACTGGAACAATGAAAGGTAGAGAAATTTAGAATTTTCTACAGATTATATCAGTAATCTTCCAACATAGAAACAATCATAAAACTGCCTCAAATGAAAGTAGATATGTCTTTCTGTAAAACAACAAATAAGCTGTGTCATTTTGAATGACAAGAAAGTGCGGAAGACACATGATCATTACCTGCGTCTCTACCACATCAGGTCAAGTATATGTGTGCTCATTATCATGGCTTTTCTTCTCTGTGTATATAAGGATTAAGAAGTCATATTTATTAACAGGGGACTGCAAATGATTTTTGCTGGTTTCTAGTTACCTACAGCCCATCTCACTCAACATATCCTTGTTCTCCACGTGCTAGGGCCAGTTAGCCTACCAGCGTCCCTGCTGTGAGACTCACAGGGCGCAAGTCAATGCTGACCAGTCTGTATTTCTGGCTGCACAGCCTGGGGAGGAGTTTCACTTTCTTGGTGACAAATCCAGTTTTTTCTGTAACAAATCTGTGTTCCTTGTCTTCTTGCTGAGTGGCTGCTGGGAGCCAGATTCCATCCTAAAGTTGGGGCCTCCACCTGTCATCATGTTTTTAAAGATAATTCTCACTGTGTTGTTAAGTCTCGTGTCCTACCTACGGAGTCAAGTGTCCCCCACCTGGGGCTCCCACAGGAGCTGGGAATGTGCTCAGAAGCACCGTGCCAACCTGTTCTCACCCGTGCCGATGCTTTGCATCCAGCACAGCTGGACATCGTAGCAGTCATGGTGAGCTCAGACCGACCCTCCTGATGGCTCCTTCTGCCCACATGTGTGGTTCCAGCTGGAGCCAGTTCCTGGGAAAGAGTCCAATGATGGTTTTAATTTTTAGTGTCAGTGCTCTGTGGTAGTCGCCTCAGTAGAAGTGTTACTTATGGTAAGTGGAAAAGTAAAAAAACAGGGATGCCTAACACAGAGGTGATACAAGGACTCTGTGCCTAAAACCTCTCCCAACTTCGGTGCTGGAGCAGTGGGAGCTGATAGACTCCTATTTGGAGATGCTGTCCCCTGTGATGTATTTTTAGCAGTTCCCTGGCTGCTGTGCCCTGGGTGCCAGGAAACTCTCCAGACCCAACTACCCAAAGTGTCTCCATACATTGCCACATACTCTCTAGGGTGCATCATGACGTCCAGTGAGAACAGCACCTCCATAAATGAGATGAAGTTTCACTGCACTCAGACTAGTCTTTATTCAAGATCTGTCAGGCGAGGTTCAGGTTAGCTTCTAACACATGTATGTTCATTTTTTTTCTCTGTAAAATGAGAACTGTGAAGACACTTGCAAAAGAATTTTAAATGGACCAACAGATATAGAACCATCAAAGGGAAAAATCAAGTCTACTGTGTCCTTCTAGGCTCTCAGATTCTGTAGGGGAAGTCTTATTTCATTGTATTTGCTAATTTATAACCATGAAACTTGTAAAACATTGTAATAATGGTAATAGTTCTTAAAAATAAAAATCTTTCTATGTCTTATGGAATATAATTGATGATTGTCCTGTATATTTTAGCAAGTTATTATTTTACGTCTATTTTTAAAATTTTATTTCATGATATCTTTGTTTTGTTTTCCGAGACAAGGTCTCGCTATGTAGCATAGGCTGGCCTCACACTTGCTACGTTTCCCAATCTGGCCTCAATTCTCAGTAATCCTCCTGTCTCAGCCTTCCCATTGCTGGAATGACAGGAATGCACCACCATGCCCACCTATTTCAATATTTAACTAATATAAAGCACCAAAAATTCTCCTCTGAACTTCTGATAATTCTTTGGTTTTCCCTCTTTAATCAATAATTAAATGAAATCTTAGGATGCGTACACTGTATATCTAAATGATAGCTGCATATATATCTCCATATATATTTTAAAATAGTGATTATTTGCAAGACATATATGTGGCATAAATTTTAAACATGCAAAAAAGAGTTGAAAAAATAATGATTAAGACTGCCCTCTAGCATGAAATAACACTGAATTTCAATACAGTAAAATTTATCATTTCAATAACATACTTTCCATTCTGTGAATTTTAAATGTATAAATAAATTAAATAGAACATATGTAATGCAAAAAATTGTCCAGTCATTGACCTATTTGTAATGCTCTTTTTCTGTGTCTGGGAAAATAAGTACTTCAATTTTAAATTTACCATTTCCTTCAAATGTCAAAAAACCTGAATTTACCTGTTTTTTTAAGTAGCCATTTTTTTTCACTTTTACCAGAAAATTTTGGAAGCAGTTGCATCCAACAGTACTTATTCCCATCCGTGTTGCTCAGGTTACTCTTTGTCTCTTCTCTATGGAAGTGACCAGCTCGGGTCTGACACCGCAGGACCTCAGTGCCGCGTCCCTTACACTCGCCTCCTGCTGGCCCTGTGCTCACTCATCAGCACGCATCGCTTCCTGTCCTCTCGACACAGGGATCCTGAGTGACAGTCACCGCCCTCCTCCTGCCATGCAGCGCCCTCTGTGCAGTGACTCCAGGGCAGAGGCCCCTCCTGCCAGCATCTTTGCCGGCCTCCGGCCCCTCTTCTTCTCACGACATCGTTTCACTTTGGGATTCCTCCCCCTTCAGAGATTCAAATTGTGTGGAAAGTAGCATTTCCTGTCTTTGAACTGCTCCTCTTCTCCTCTGTTCTTGCAAATGTTTTCTGCTTCCCGCCTGTGAAATGTTTCAAGAAGAGCTCTTTCCAGCAGATGAGCCACATGCCTGACCTTCAAATTCACCCTCACATGGCACATTAGTTGCTTTATCTTCACACGGACAAAATACCCAACGATGACCAGTCTAAGTAGGAGAGGTCCACTCTGGCCCAGGGTTTAGGGATTTGGGGCGTGGTCAGTTGGCCCAGGGGAATGCACAGTAGAGGGGGTGGTGGACTTTCTCACTCACCCCACGGCAGCTTGGGAGCAGAGAAGGGAAGAGCCAGGAACAAGAGCCCTCTTTGCAGGATGTGTCCCTGTGACTCAGCTCCAGTCCCGCCCAGCTCCAGCAGCACATGCAGCAGTGAACCCATCTCTGGGTAAAACCAGCAGTGAGTGTAGCGGCCCATGATCCAATCATCTTCCACAGACTGGGGACATGTTAGAGTGAAACTAACTTAATGTTAACTTTCTTATTTTTACAATTTTCATTTAATCTAATACATTTAAAATTGAAATTTTAGGTGAAATACTTCCCAAACTCCAAATGGAAAGTAGACAACTTTGTTCCAAACCATGTAATCTACCTAACTATGAGGAACTAAGACCTTTCTTTTCTTTTAAACTTTTAAAAGAAATTTTGATTCTTTCTCAGTTACTCAAACATAACATCTCTGAAACAAATCTAACCATTTCCACAGACCACCTCTAGTTGTTGTCACAATGATCCATATGTCTCACTGACTGATGTACTATCCCAAACACAAGAGTGCTCACTATATGCAAAGCCCCCAGTGAAAAGTTGCTCAATATTCAGGACCTGGTTCATGTCTTTTTCTGTGAGTCCATGTTCCTATTCTTACACACCTGTGTGGTTTCCAAAATCCCCTTCATCATTTACCTCCATTCCAGAGCTCCCAGCCTTCAAGATGGAATCGGAAGTGACTTTCCAATTTCCCAAAGAAAGTGGGATCTGGGCAGGCAATGAGCGCTCCCCAACTCATTCCAGTCAATAATTCCAGCTCGGAGAATAAGTATTTCCTTATGCACTTGTTCTTCAAAGCTGTTGCAAATGCCTTTAAAATGGTTCCTACTAACTTTAAGATTGGCAGTCACTCGCTTTTAACGCTTGCATTTATCAAGAAAGCACATTTTCTATAATGCCTGCAATAGAGAGGTTAATATTAGCTATGTGACAGGTGAATGTAAATATATTTTTAACATAGAGGAGTATTTTTCAGTTAATTGCTTGTATCTTTCTGATATTTTCAATTATTTCTTTAGTGCATGTATTCATTTTGATCTTCCTTCTTCAAATTCAAAGAAAACCAGACAGTACTATTTGGAAAATAATAAAAATGCTAAAGTAGGGACTAAGATGTATGGAATTAAGCAAGAAAAGGGACATGATTCTTTATATTTAGTGACAAGAAATATCTATACAGACTGGTGCTTTTATCTTTACTGTAAAATGAGTGAGGTTTAGTACAATAATTATCTTTATTCTATAAAGGAAGGACTTACACCTCATGTTGTAGTAAGATACGTGAAGGACTCCTTTATCAGCAAATTCTAGTTCTTGGTTTTGTGCTTATCTATACCTGAAGATCTTTCTTTTTTTAGTTCTTACAATAACACAAAAATACCAGCTATAGAAGAATTCCAGAAAAGATTCATGTGACCAGATAGGAAAACTTCCCCTGTACAAATAAGAATCAAGGCTGTGTATACTACTGGAGCTGCACATCAATCACTGTGTTGTAGGCTAACCTCTTAGTTACCCTGTGATATCTTAAAAGACATGTAAACATGTGACAAGCCATCATACCAGTTTACGATTTAGAGGGGAGCCACTGTCCACGTAATGATGGAGGAGTTGTGGGCTGAATAACACACTCCGTGGCCTGTCAATACACCATGCCTCAGTTGTCATTCTGACTATTGTTCATCTTGCTTGACTTGTCTCTTTGCCTAAAACAGGTGTTTAAACATATCATTAGACAAATTAATAGATTATTTGAGCAGAGATTGAGTCATGAATTCAGCAACACTCAGAACCAAGAGAGGTTCAGAAAGGCCCAAAGAGCAGACCAGCCGATGGGATTTACAGGCAGAGAAAGGAAATGGAACAAAGAGCCTGGTGGCCTCTCACTCACGTCTGAGTTACGTGTGGGGGTGGGGGTGGGGGAGATGTGAATGTTTGATCGGTTCGTTCCCCCAAGGCTTCGCAGCTCACACTGGGCCCCAATTTCCCACCCTGCATACTGAAACTCTTCATTAAGTGCCCTTTCTCTCCATCTTAAATTGCAATTTTCTATGTAGGAACTACAGGTAGGAGGGCAATGTCAGGCCAAATTTAGTTTAATTAACAAAAGGGAATATCACAACAGCTCAGTAATTACTGGACAGATGAAATAAATGAACTAAGACAGTGCGATGAATGTTTGCATTGCATAGGTTTTATTACACAGCAGAAATAATATCTGGATTTTGAAGATTGAAATAATATTTCTTAATTTATTGAAAGGTAATGCCACATTCTAGATTTGGCCTTGAAAGCCTGAAATTTAGAGGGTGAGGATTTTTAAATCTTGTGTCTTCACACATTTTACTTTGAATAATATAAATTATTTATCCAGATTAAGAGTATTGAGTATATTTCAGCACATGAATATAACACATAATGACTAAATTCATCTTCTTTTTATTGCTTCTCCATCTGCCCCATACTTTCCAAACCTGAGTCATCACTGTTCTACATATAGATGTGCAGTCTGCGGTACTCTTCTCTGGGATCACTTCATCTAAGCACCGAAGTCAAGGTGTCTTGCTGACATGCTAACTTTTTACCCTTTGCAGACACACCCAGGAGGGGTGCTTCTGGTCACTGGCCAGTCAAGTCTTAGTTTCCTGAAGGACCTTCCTACTGTTCTGCATAAATCTGTGCTGATTTAATTCCTGCTCAGAGTTAGAGCTCCTTTCTATGCATCTCCTGGTGGGCATGTGCTGTTTTTCTCTTTTGTTGTGTAGTAATCATTTTGACTGGTGTGAGATTACATCTCCCTGAAGTTTTCATCTGAGTTTCCATGATGGCTAATGATGCTGAACATTTTTCATGTTTGATAACTGTATTCACTATCTGAAAAGTGTCTATTCAGATCATTTTCCCATCTTAAAAGTTGAGGTGTGCTTTGCTAATTTCTGTAGCTTCTTATATCCTCAGAATATTAATCTTTTATCAGGTGTAGAGTTATCAAAAATTTTCATCCATTGTATGGATTATCTCTTCACTTGAATGGTTTTCTTGACTATGCAAAATCTGTCCTATTTGTCTATTTTTGCTTTTGTTTCTAGTGCTTTTGGGGTCATATTCAAAACTCATATACTGCACCAATGTCTTGAAGAGTTTCTCTTATTTTTTTTTTTCTAGAGTTTTTATACTTTCAGTTCTTATATTGGGTCTTTGGTTCTTTGAGTTAATTTTTCAACAGAGAGAGAGATAGCAACCAAGTTTCTACATCCAATTTTGTATCTAATTGTCCCAGAACACAGATATATTATCTCTAATTTATTTTTGGCTTTTTCTTTTAGAGTCAGTTGGTCCTAGATATGTGAGTTATTTTGTCCTCTTTTCCCTTCAGCTGGGCATCTGTGTATTTTTTATACCAGTACTTTAATTTTTCCTTACTCAGTCTCCACAGTAGGTTTGCAAACCAAGTCCTGCTCTGTGTGCCTCTAGCTTTTGTTCATTTTGTTTAAGACAACTTTGGCTGTTTGGTTTGCTTATGTGACTATTGTATTTCAAGTTTGGGATTTTTATCTAATTCTGTAAAGAATGTCATTGGTAATTGTATGGGGGTTAAATTGAATCCATAAATTGCCTTTGGGAGTGTGGACATTGTAACAATATTCATTCTCAAAATGGAAAAATGGTTGACCTTTTCATTTGTTCTTCCTTCTTCAATTTTTTTCATAGTTTTATGATTTGCTTTGAAGATGTCTGGCACTTCTTTGGTTAAATTATTTTTGTATCTGTTGTGAAAGATTTGTTTTTATGAGTTCATTTTAAGTTAATTATTGAGGTATAAAAATTTTGCTGATTTTTGCATGTTAATCTTGTATTTCACCAATTCTAATGAATCCACTTATCAGTTCAAATACACCATTGGTATAGTTTTTAGGTTGTTCTGTGTATATAATCATCTCTATACAATGTTATTTAACTTTATCTCACCCTACACTCCGTTTTGTTTGATGTTTCTAAGTTCCTTACAAGGAGACATTTGATTCTAAACTTTATCACATGTCTAGATGCTATCTGGAACACGGAAAATAATTTGAAGGAGTGATTCAGTAAAATGCATTATGGCCAGAGGACTCTGAATGATGTGAGCACTCAATAAAATTAACTTCAGTTTTCATTTTAAAAACTGAATATTTATCATTTTTGCATATGGGCTTGAAAACATTCAAAATCCCTGCTTCTTTCAAGCTACTCTTATATATTCAATGGTGTACAAATAATAGAGATAATATCTCTCCATTATCAAATACTGATTCTAAAAATAATAGTAAATTTGAAAGTTTAAACAGAGATGGCAATGCCATTTGTCTCAGTTTGACTGTTTTCTAAAATAAAAAGCTATCTTATGTATATAATTTGTTTCTCTAGACCTGCTTTCTTTCTTTTCTATATCCATTTTTAAAAAATCTCTAAGGGGTTTCTAGTGAGAGTAGAAAGGGTGCAATATGTTTGACTTTTAACATATTTAAACTGTTTGACTCAAAGGCATTGGGGGAGGAGAGGCAACCACAGTTGTTAGTCTAGTGTAGAGTTTAACTCCACAAAACCTTGAAAGTCCACATTGCAGCCATTTGTAAATTGTTGGCTTAAAGGGAAACATTTATCCTTGTGAGGGCTGAGGGCCTGGCTTGCTGAAGTGTGTTCAGCAGATGGCTAATTCTAAAGTAAATCAGAATCTAGGTGTGGGCAGTTCCCTCACCAGTGTGCTCCCGCTGAGGGCCCTGTTTTCCCTGGGTGGAGTGCAGGCCGCACACAGGTGAGCCATGTCCTCACCTGGCCACACAGCCCAGATCACCCTGATCCCCCACTGCTGCACTGATCAGTTTCTGGAAGAGAAGATGGTCTGTGCCCTGGAGCAGCTTTTGTCAGAAGCCTTGTGTGCAGTGCTCAGAGAGGTCAAGGTGCTGCCTGTCTAGAAATCTGTGATTACACTTACCCTCCTCAGACACTGCTCTTGGACCCAGAGTTTTATTTATTCTACTCTCATCTCTCTCTATATAAAATAACTATATTACGAGAAATCACACACAAATGCAGTTGGGTTCTCCCTGATGGAGTTCACAGGCATTTACTGTAACGTTCTGTGCAGGTTCAGTCTTCTTTATTCCTTTGAAACAATGAACTGGAGACAGAGAAGGCAAACTTCTGGAAGACAATCAGCTCCTCATAGGAGAACTGAGGCCCCCGTGGGGAAGTCAGGACCGAGGTCAAAGGATGAGGCCACTTTGGACTTTCCTGGACCAGCTGTTATCAAACAGTACTACTCAACAGGGGGCTCAGATGAAATTGGCAATGATGCCAAGCTGTATCCTTCCAGGAGCAAAACTAAGCTTCTATTTTAAACCAGTGGGCTTTATAGAGACTTTTGTTACATGCAAGATAACAAAAATAAAATCAACATGTATCATTTGCATCTTGTCCCACCTGCTGTCTTCTGAGTGAGAGTAAAAGACCCAACAGTATACACATCAGCCTCTGAAGGTCATAAGATTTCTGTCAGACCTGCAGTAGGCAAAGCTGCCTGCAGAGTTGGTCAACAAAGGCTACGTGGTCTCAATGTAGTTCAGTAAAAATGTACTTAAAAAACAGGCAAAGGCATATACTGGCTCCCCAGTTCTGACCCCTGTTCTAAGTTCACAGCAGAGAGGAATACCCATAATTTTCACTGTGTATTGTATATTCAACTCCTCATAATCATCTTCTTTATGATCTTCAGAAAAACCTATATAAGGACAATCTTGCAGGCACTGAGGTACTGTATCCAGGGACAAGCTATTGTAGCCAACATTCTGTCTAGTGCATAGAATGGCAGAATATTGTGCAGAGCTCAACAAAAGTCTATAAATCTCAGTATTATCTTCTCTTTGATTTCACAGTATTACTAAGTAGATAATATAGAATGTGAAGACAATGAAATGAAACAATTAAATCCAGCAGATATGCTCTCTTCTTGAAATTATCAAAACTGAAAAACAAATCAAACTGATCTCAAACAACAGCAAAATATCTCAACAAAGTGATTGTATCTCAGGAAATAATGTGTAAATAATATCACTCAGCACCATAGAGTCATCCATCGAGAAAGACACTAAAGGGTTTAAAATATGTTATTCTGCAGTTATCATCAAGAGAACAGGAAACGCTCAGTGCTGGAAAATGTCTACATGGCTGGCAGAACTGTAAACTAGATCAAGCTTCTGGGGAGCTAGTGCAGAGATGCCTCACATAATAAAACTGGAAATTCATTTTGACCTAACTATATCTCTCCTGGGTATATTCCAAAACGGAGGATAAAAGTCAGAGTGCTACAGAGATGCACCCGTACTCACGAGCACCTCCGGCAATTCACAATAATTAAGCTCTGAGAACTCCTTAGATTCTGAAAACAGAAGAATGGGTAAAGAATTTCTGATAGATTTATCAACAAATTTTATTCAACCATAATGGAGAATGAGTTCATGTAATTTACAAGAAAACAGATGAATCTTGAACTCATCATAAAGTGAAATAATTCAGGCATGAACTATTAAATGTCTCAGGTTTTCTCATATGTGAGAAACACAAAATTTTAAAAAGAGTAAAAGAAAGGAGAAAGGCTTGTAAATTGGCAAGGAGACATTGTGGAGATGGGAAAGGGGTGAGGGGAAGTAAAGAAAGAAATACTGAGGGTGAAAAAGGATACAAATGTATGTGATATAATATACAGCCTCAACTCACCAACATAGACATCAATATAATGTATCAATTTTCAAATAAAATCTGTAAACAAATATATGTGTTATTTACCATTTAAATTAAAAGCACTCAGAAAAAACAAGTGAAAGAAGATCGTGTTGAAAGAAGATCACTCAGCAAATATTTATCATCCATCCTGGTGCTGGGATTATGGTCAGAGCTCACTGACATACACTGTAGATTAGCCTACAAAGGATCTCAGATCCTAACACGGATAACAAAAACAGGGACATGCGGAGTAATGACTTAACTTCTGGGCTGTGGAGAATCCAAAGCAGTTAACATTACGGCACACACGGAGAAAGCAGATAATTTAAATGGCATGTCAGGAAGCCTCGTTCAGTGTATGACCTGATACACTGTTCACGAGAGAAGCCAGGCAGAGCTCACCCAGTTGCCCAGGGAGCTGCAGGTCCAGCACTGAGGCATGATGCAGTTTTCTGTCTTAGTTTTGGGGGCTGATGACTGAACCCAGGGCCTCTCATTCGCTCAGCTCCTGCTCTGGCACAAAGCTGCACTCTGGGAGGTGTCTAGGGATGGCACGGACATGGAAGAATTCAGCACAAAGCGTAAGGACACAACCAGTTCCAAGAGGTTAGGAAGTCATAAGACACAGGAGAGATCCACCTCTGCACTTGGTGTCATGAACAGCACTTCACAAATGTAAATAGATGTGAAGCCACATGAATTACTTGTTAGATACACAGTGAACTCTCAGGGCATCTGGTCAACCTCTCCTTGAAAACCAGCTGTAGCACTTGTAATTTATAAAAGATTTGCAATGTAGTTGTCAGTTATGAAAAAAACTCATTATCAAGTAAATTACTGATATCTCTGTGTTTAAGAACCAAACTAAGCTAACTTTAAATAAGTTTACATTGGCACTTCAAATCCACCTGACTCTGCTTTATTTTCCTAATCTCATCTCTTACTCAACAAAATACTTGTAATTAACACATTTGTGTTTATTTGAGGCCTCGATTCATGCTATTACACAAGTTTCACACATCTGAGGGACACAGCTGGCTCTGTTCACTTCTGTGGATCCTGAACACTATTCAGTCTGTGCAACATGAAGAAGGTGAATGCATAAATAGAGCAGTGAGTGAATGTGCAAGTGTGCTCAGTAACTAAAACTGGAAACTGAAATGAAGACTACGTGTGTGGACATTGCCAGCATTCACTGTTCGAGGAGCTTAGCTTTAAGCCAATGATTTAGTGTTAAATTGATGATTTAATCACATCCTAACTGTACTTCTCCCTTACTCATTGATTTGACAATGAACACGGAAAATACACTATGTAAATATGTATTTAATCAGTTTTAGAATTGAAAGAGATGTCATATATTCAAGAATGTTTAAAAATTGTATGAACACGTGAATGATTTAAATTATTATTATAGTTCCTCTTTTGGGCTGGCACATACCTATGGGATTTAGTTTTTAATTTAATTAGATTATGCAAAATAAACTGAAAATCTTTTTCTGTACTCCATGTGATTATACCCAGGTGTGCACCTACTCATACACACAAGGGATACTCTACAGAAAGAAACAAACTAGATTTTCACAGAATCTCTAAAAGGTTTATATTTGGAAACCTTGGTTAATATAGTTAATCTACAGTCTATATAACTGTCCATATAAACTGTTTAACTCTTGACTTTGGAACTACTCATCAAAAAAGAGTATTTTAGAATGACAGAATCTACTGCTATAATTTAAAATTTAAACATATTATTTTAAAATAATAGAACTTCTGAGAAAATAGAAAAGATCAAACTAAATATGATGAAGTTCTTGTAGAATATAGGCCAGAAATAAAGACTGACAATTAAGGTATAGATGATGATTTTTGATATGTCTACTTTATTTTTTCCTATGTTATTTGTATTAATTTAAACTACTTTTGGTAAATAACTCTAGAAAAAACCGAAAAATATAAGGATAAAATATCACATTTCAAGATAAAAGTCACAGATTAACATCACTGATGTTTCCGGTGGCCCACGTAATTTGAGGAAAAAAGTTTTTATGACTCTTAATTGATTATATTGAAACTTCTTAAGTAGCTTATTTAAATCGATGTATCATTACTTTTGTCAGACTTAAACTTAGAGTATTGAAATAAAATAATACATAGATTTTGTCTAATAACATACCTATTATTGTAACACACAAACACACAAATAAACAATCACTTAATTTTTTAAGTGTTTTGAGTCTCTGAACATATAACACAAGGAACCTTTCATATTAACCAAATCAGATCTAAATTGAACAAAATGATTGAAAGGAATTGAAATGGAATTGAATTGAAAGGATTGAGCTATTTTAGGCTCACTGTTTCAAGTGGAGATTTTGTATTTCAACTAGATTTAACAGCAACAACAAAAACTCAGAGATGAGAAAACATTCAAAGTCTCAGATACAAAGATCCTCACCTCAAGGTAACACAAGGGGAATGGAAGTAGAGAAGTTTGAAGCCCAGGCTCCAGCGTCCTCAGAAATGGTAACCAAAGCAGATCTAGTAAAATGGAAATCAGAACTGATCTCTGAGATGAAAGCAGAGATATTAGGCACTGTCAACACTATGATTAATAAAGCTAAAGAGGAAATCATCTAATTGATAGAATACAAGATAGTAAAAGCAATGAAACCTTTTAAACACCTACAAGCAGAGGTCCAGGAAATTAAGAAAGATCATGAAAGTTTATGCAATAGAACGAATATGGCAGAAGACCAAATTTCAGACTTAGAAGATGGAATCTCAGCCAATGAACAGGAAAGGCATTATCTATAGAAAAAAGCAAAGGATAATGAAAAATCAATCCAACAGCTACTAGATGATTCAAAGAAGAATAACATAAGATTGATTGGAGTCACTGAGGAAGCAGGAGACAATGCTAAAGACATTTTTAAAAAACTATTCACAGAGATAATGGAAGAAAACTTCACAGGAAAAGGAAAAGAATTGGACATACAAATGCATGAAGCATACAGAACTCCACATGCCTGTGACATGAAAAAAATCTACACTTAGGCATATAATTAGGAAAGTTCCAGATATCCAAAAAAAGAATGAAATACTGAAAGCAGCCAGAGAAAAGAAAACAATTACATACCAAGGGAAGCCCATCAGGATCAAAGCAGACTTTTCAACTCAAACACTCAGTGCAAGAAGAGCCTGGAGTGAAGTCTTTCAAGTCCTAAAGGAAAACAACTTCCAACACAGACTGATGTATCCTGCAAAACTATTCTTCAAAATTGATGAGAAATAAGATACTTCCATGACAAAGAACACCTGAAAAACTTGACAAATATGAAACCTGTGCTCCAAAACATTCTAAAGAATAGCTTGGAGAATAATAAGGAGAGTTACAAATACATGAGACCTAACCAAATCAGCCCATGGATCCAAACAAAAAACTAATGGGAAAAGGGCAAAAGTAGAATAACAGAGCCAAGAACAGGAAAACATGGCAGCACTAAATTTGCCTATATCAGTCATCAGCATTAATGTCAATGGACTCAACGTGCCAATTAAGAGATACAGACTACCAGAGTGGATCAAGAAGCAAAATCCTACAATCTGCTGTGTACAAGAAACACACCTAATTCAGAAAGAAACCCATGGACTGAAAGTAAAGGGATGGAAAACAATACTCCATGTGACAGGAAACAGCAAGAAAGCAGGAGTGGCAATCTTATTTGCAGACAGAATAGACTTCAAGCTAAAACTTATAGAGAGAGATGAAGATGGACATTATCTTTTAGTACAGGGAAAAATCCAAGAGACAGAAATCACAATCTTAAATATCTATGCTTGTGAAATAGAAAATGCTCAATGTAAAATAAGGTGAAAGGGGACAATGTTGAGATTGTAACAAAAA
This sequence comes from Petromus typicus, assembly GCA_004026965.1. Lineage (NCBI taxonomy): Eukaryota > Metazoa > Chordata > Mammalia > Rodentia > Petromuridae > Petromus > Petromus typicus. The sequence continues at coordinate 13,703 of PVIR01039569.1, forward strand.
AAGTAAGGAAACAAATTTTATATATATGGGGGGGTGGTAGGGTGGGTGGGGCTATGGGAAAAAATGAGAATTAAGTTGTGTCTTATACTGGTACAAATCCCCATTATGGAGTGCAATCATGATGTGTATATT
>PVIR01039570.1:0-13837 GCA_004026965.1 Petromus typicus
CTAAATGCCTTGTGTATAACGAGATGCACATGTCTTTTGAGGATCAGGGTCAGAATGTTATGGTGTGTATCTAGATGTCCCCAGAGCCTCATGAGGTCATAGCTGGGAGGTGATTGGAGTGTGGAGGTGTGTGACCCATTGGTGGATTAGTCCACGGATGAGCTTATAGCTAATTGAAGTGTTGGCAGTGAAGTTGGGTTGGAGAAGGCGGGCCACTGGTGGTGTGGCCTAGAAGGATGTGCCTCACTGTTTCCTTCCTTTCATCTCACTTGGCTTCCTGGCACCAAGCCACGGGCTGTTTCTCATCTGCCATGTCCCTCCGCCATGCCACCCCCTGCCTTGGAGCCATCTGACTATGGACTAAAACCGCTATAAGGTATGAGATAAAATGAAACTTTCCTCCTTTAACTTGTGGGTGTCAGGAGCTGTGGCTCTGTCAGAAGAAAGTGAAACAATGCAGAAAATGTTCTCTGTTATCTCCGGTTAGTGATCATGGTGCTTCCCCTGCCAGCTGAGGATAGTACCTCCTTGTACAAGAGTATGAATTTTGTCATGAGGGCTCCACCTTCATGACTTCCTTTAGCTTTCATCGCTTCCCAAAGGCCCCACCCACAAATGCTGTCACATGAGACATTTGACTTCAACGTGTGAGTCTTGGAAGGGACACCCTCATTCAGTCAGTACGCAGCCTTTCAGGGCAGCAGGCCAGATGATGCTTGCAGCTTTCCATCCCAATCTGGACTATGTTGCGTTTCATGAAAGGAACAAAGTTTAGAGCCACTTTGTGCAGCCTAGAAATGTTGTCATCTTCTGCCACATTGAAGTCAACTCTCAAGAAAACATAAACATCATGAAATAGAAAATACTCAAAGTGAAATGGAGTGAAGTGGTAAATAACGAGGGGAAAAATAATGAATTATAACAAAAAAAGAATGGAAACACAGCTTGTATATATAGGGGGCAGGGGTGGTAGGGTGGGTAGGGCTATGGGAAAAAATGAGAATTAAGTTGTATCATATACAGGTACCAATTCTCATTGTTGAGTACAATCATGATGTGTGTATGTAATGTACATATACATTAATGTACATATACATGTAATGTAATAAAGATTTCAGTTTTTAAAAAAGAAAACACAAACAGCCACTTCTGTGTACCCAGGCACCGGGCCCTATAGCAGCGGGAGCACTCAGGGGCTTAGGGTTGTGATTGGACTCAACCTTCCAGCAAAAACGGTGTACAGTGCAGGACAGATGGCATCGGAGATGAGAAGGAGCACTGCAGCCACGGGTTGTCGAGGAGTCCTCCTCTCAAGGGTCGTGTTCTCCAGCATCTGATGACTGCTAGATAGAGCGCTCATGGACACCGGCTGTGTGCTGTCATCCTGGCCTGCGCCCGCAGCTCAGGCTTAGAGTCCAAGATAGAAAGTGGGAGGCCCCTGCCTGTTGAGACATGGTACTCTCCAGTAAAAACAAAATAGAGCAATTTAGTGTTTAGATTAATTAGGAAATTAAAATAATTAGAAAATATTATTATTGCTACACCATGTTACCCAGTAAAAGCATTATTGCCCAGCAATGAATAGCATAAGGTCTGGTAAGAAGCAATTAAAGTTCACATGTTAACCGTTTTTTGTAGGTAAATTCATATAATTTTATTTATATTAAATGTATTTGTATTATCTAGTGTGTATAGTTACTTAGATTCATTCTGAATTGAAAGTTGGTCTAGCACATGATGGATATTTGTGGAAGAACTTTCCATCTCTTTTTCCTGTGTTATCCCGAGCTGTTTCACAAATTTAGAACAAACAAGATAAACCCTGATATTCCTTCAGATAACAGTATCTCAACTCATAAATGTAGAAGTTTTGAGAGAATAGAAGACTACTGTTAGGTGACTATCCGCTAATAATTATTGCAAGGCAGTAACCGTAGACAGATATTAAAATTAGTGAATGAAAGTATGATGAAAAATATATTCATACTCTCAACATACTTTCCCATAAGATATGTATCGAGAACAGAGATAAAATAACTTTGCAGTGAAGAAACTGAGCAGCCAGTGTCTCAGCCACGCAATCAAAATGAGCATCTTGGAGATAAGATGTATTGGGATCCAGACTTCCTGATGGATGGGCAGAAGAGGATGTTTGGGTCTTGACTTCTTGCCAAAAATGTAACCTCAGTCACGTCTTGGGAATACCACAGGCAGACTCAAATTAAGGGACACTCAACAAAATAAATGGCCTGCCAGTCATCTCCTAAAACTGTCGTGATCTTGAGTGAGGAAGAATGAGCATAGGACAAGACTAAGAAGACATGATAGTTAAACACAAAGTAGGACCCGCGGTGAGCTACCCAGGGACAGAAAAAGGATATGCATTGTGAATTGGCACTAATATTCTGGTTTGATAATTATGGTATATTTAAGTTGGTACATTAGGAAGGCTGCTTTATTTTGTATTATTTTTGAGCCTAAAATTACTTTTTTAAATAAGAAGTTAAGCTTAAATGTGCTCAAGTACATTCTTATGTACTATTGTGTAAGTGTAGATATGTATGGGTGTATGTAGTAAGCTTATATGTGTACGCATATTCACACACACACACACACACACACACACACACACACACACACGTGTAATCTCCAAAACTTGGCCACTTCTCGCTGCCTTTACTGTGGCCAGTCAGCCTGCTATGAATCAAATCTTCTGCCTCGATAATGTCATGAGCCAGATGGTCATCTCCGTCTCAGCCTTAACTTTCCTGGGGTGACCCTCCACACAGTCCAAGTGACCTCTTTAAAGTCAGCTACACCATAACTTGGTTCAGGATACCTAATAGCTTTCTTCTACTTACTACTTTATGTGATCTGTCTCCTAAAGATTAAGTTCCAGGAGGGCAAAAGATTTTGCCTATTTCATTTTTGGCCCTCCAGTGCCTCAAATAATGTTTTGAACTTCATAGACACTGAAAACATAGTGAAAAATAAATGATTGTATGAAAGGGGAGCGATTGTCCCATGAAGTTCTGCCATGGGAGAAAAAAGAGAAAGGGAGAAGACTTTTGGAGCTCCAGAATTTACAAAAAGAAACAAAAGAAGCCAACAATTTAGTCATCTGAATTAGTGGACTAAAGGGAGAAGGTATCTGAGAGAAAAAAAGAGTCACGTCAAATTCCTAGCAGCTCTTTGGAATATAAGACAATGTTGCAAAAGAAGGAATTTTTAGGTCATCTGTATCAAATTACACGCATTTATTTGGAGTCACTCAGAGTGAAAAAGCAGGGTGTGAAGAGTTTCTTTATAATCCAGTGGGGATGACATGTTTAAACAGATAGAAGTAAAGAAGATCAATGACTACAATTATGCCTGTATACAATGTGAGTATTTAAGAGATATTCAGTCTAACCCAAATGTGAAGGAGTGAAGAATAGAACAGTGCAGAATGGAAATAAAAGCAGTTTTAACAGTGGGAGCATTTAGGCACGGAAACATTTAAAATGATTTAGTGATTTCCAAATGGAAATGGAACTTAGACCCTTTTTGCACCTGATTAGAGACCTCAAGGAGTGAACGGTCTCCTTGCCTTCCTCCACCCACATTCTTAGTTTATTGGACACCTGGAGTTGTTTTCCTCTGTTCTGTAAATGTCACTCTCTAGTGAAGTGAGTGGTGCTTGTGTTCTGGCTTTTTTTTTTGGCTATGATTTTATACACACAAACACACACACACACATACACAGAAAGGTTCAATATTTAGATTTCTGTTTCTGATTTATTTCATTTAGCATTGTGATCTCAAAGTGCAGCCATGTTCCTACAAATGACTCAAATCTGTCCTTTATGGCTTAGTACTCTATCATACACACACACACACATAGACCACTTTTTCTTTTCTTTTCTTTTCTTTTTCTTTTTTTTTTTTTTTTTTTTGAGACAGTCTCGCTTTGTGGTTCTGGCTGGCCCTGAGCTCAGCCTTGAACTCACAGCAATCTTCCTGCCTCTGCCTCTTGAGTGCTGGGATTACCAGCGTGAGCCACCACGACTGGCACTGTGGTATGTGGTACTGATTGCTACTGATTGCTGGTGGGCGTGATCTCCATGCCAGGCATTGTTGTATGTGGTTACTGGGCCTTTGTGTTTGCGAGGCAGGCTTCGGAACCACTGAGCCAAATCCCCGGGCCCAGACCACTTTTTCTTTATCCACGTATCTACTGATGGGTATATAAGCAGCTTTCCTGATTTAGGTGAATCTTAGACTATGAATTGTGCTGCTATAAACATGGGTCTTTAATATAATGTCTTTTCACTCTTTGCAGAAGATACATAGAAGTATAGTTGGGTTAAATGGAACTTGTAGTTCTAGGGTTTTTTGGCAACTCTCCAGACTGATTTCCGTAGTGGTTTTACCGGTTTACCTTCTCGCCATTGATGTAACTTCCATCCTCAAGGACTTAGCCAGCATCTGTGATTTTTTCAGTTCAGGATTCTTTCTGGAGTAAGATGAATCCTCAGTGTTGTTTTGATTTGCATTTCTTTCATGGCAAAAGACGCCACCATGTGTATTTCTTTTAAGAAGTATCTATTCATTTTAATTGTTCATTTTTGGATAGAGTCTTCTATTTGACAGGATTTTTTTTTTCTTTTTTGCATTTAAAAAATAGAGTCACATAGTAGTTTTCTAAGGAGAAAATGGCAAAAGCTTTATTCCATCCTATAGGTTGTGTCTTCACTCTGTTACTTTATTTTGGGTGCTGGGGAAATATTGTTTCAGGTTCTTGACGACCTGAACCAAGAGTCAGATAAGATATACAGGAGGTAGTGGGGAATGTTCATTTCTTGGAGGTAAAGCCCAGGGAACAGATTCACAACACCGAAAAGGACTGTGTCTTTTGTACTCAAACTTCCTAAATTGGCTTCTCCCTCATGCAAATAAGGCATTTGGGAGATTCATCTTTTCTATTAAAAACTCACTCGGCCTGGGGTCAGATTTACACTTCCTGTGAAAGACTTGCTTGGTTTTGTGTCACAGTCAATGAAAACGACACTCTTCCGAGTGGTCCCCTGTGCTCAGGAAGGGCATCGGCCAGAGTTCTGCGCATGCCCTGAGTCTCAGTGATAGATTTTGTTCACTTTACTGTTTTTTTCTTTGTGCAGAAGCTTTATGTTGGTAAAAGCACCACCTTTTCAGTGGCTATTTAAGATTTTTTTTTTAAAAAAAAGATATGTCCTAGGCTGTCACTGCAGACTCAGTAACCTTTTTCTTCATAATTTCCCCTCATTCTCTCCAGGTGACACTTTCTGCTTTTTGGTGGGGTGAGTACAGAATGTTTTCTATAGCATTTTCAATAACAGGCATTTTAGGTCTTCGATCCCCTATCACTCTTCTTCCATACTGCTAAATCCTGAAAACTTTTCCTGACATATTCTCTCATGTATAAGTCTGACTTCTCTGTTTTCACCATGATCTATTTCTGCCTTGCAACTAAAGCAGTGTGCAAGTATGATCTGATTACCCAAGACTTCCCAGTTCTTCTCAGATCTGGACTGTAAAAATTCTATTTCACGTTATGCATTTATTTTTTATTTTTTTGAGACAGAGTCTTGCTTTGTAGTTCAGGCTGGCCCTGATCTCACCTGTATAGCCCAGGCAAGCTTGGAACTCACAGCAATCCTCCTGCCTCTGCCTCCCAAGTGCTGGTATTACAGGCATGAGCCACCATGCCTGACACTATCATATATGGTACAGATTGCTGATGGGTGTGAATCACCATGCCTCGCATTGTTGTATGTGGTTACTGGGGATCAAACTCTGGACTTTGTGCTTAGCAGATGCTGGAACAACTGAGCTAAATCCTCAGCCTACATTATGCATTTTAAAACACTGTCTTATCACTTGTCTACTTGCAGAGTTTAAAGAATTCCCTATATTCTACCATATTATACCAAACTCTGCATTCAAGACTCCACCCATCTTATTTCTCCTTGATACTTTAACGTATCTTTTCTGTGATGTGTACATACGGTACTCCCACGGTCTTGGTGCTAATTTACCCTCCATCAACATTTTGGGTGAACATTTTTGTTTCTATCTATATTTGTTTATCTATATATAAACATAAGTCTTTTAAATAGTCTTCAGTATTGGGACTAAACAAGAACTTTAAGGACAATTTTCCTATCAGAGTTCTTTTTTCTTTGTACTTCTTCAAAAATCAGAGGCGTGGCTTAGCACCATAGTAAATACAAGTGTCATTTGTTTCTCTTGTCTTAGAGGCCTTTGTGGATAATCTGTGTGGGAGGCCTTTATTGGGGGCTTTTGTTAGCTGGTCTCAGATCAGATTAAGGAAATGCAAGGGTTTTATGTTGATTTAGGTGATTTTAGGTTCCGAATTTTATAGCAAAGGTAGCATGGGTACCTTACTTAAAAAGCATCAGATGAGTATTTGTATAAGGAATATCGAGGGCTCTCATGTAAGAACTTTTTCTTTTAAGGGGAAGTGAGTCATAGTAATTAATGTTCACTGTACCAGTTAGTGAAATACATGTCGTATTATCCCCAACTTACAAAGTCAGAATCCTATTTTTAACTGCTGTAATTTTTCCCAAATAGAAGAATGGAAAATACAGGACTTTATTACTGTTTTGGTTTCAGGTTATCCAGAGCCATGAAAACTTGAAAACTATCCATATGGAGATAATAGGAAAATACTAAGGAAAAAAAAAAGAGAGAAAGGAATTCCATTCATCAAATGGGGGATAGAATGGTGATATTGATGAATAAATCTGAGAAGAGGATAAATGACTAATAAAATTACCTTTCAGCAATTGAGTTTGATAATATTCCAAAATAAAAGCCATAAGATATAAAGTTCTAATGAATGACTGTGCCAAACAGCCTATCAAGTTCAGTCCTGCACAGTTAGGAGAAAAAAGACACACTCCTCTTGGGAACTTGGCTCTGGTCTCTGGCTCTGGATCGGCATGACTTAATAGCTGTAATTTGCATTTGAATGCAATTAACTGGGCCAGTAGTTTGGGGTAATCAAGCTGTCTGCCTGCACATATGCTGCAAACTCCACAAAAGTCCCAAGCACTGAGGAGAGTCTTTTTCTTTTAGTGTCTTAGACTTGGTCATCAGGCCAAAGACCTAAAATGAAGTTCTAAGTTTCCAACTCTGATGTAAGTGTGAACAACGAAATCTGACTTTTGTCCAGTTTATAGTTTTAATAAAATTTTGTTACTTGTTACATTTTTCCTTTCAAAAATTTCATCACTTCTGTAGAAGAGATTTATATTGTTTAGAAATCTTAAGCAATATGAATAGATAAAAAATAATAAAAGAAATTCTTGCTTCTTACCCAGAAACAGCTTCCATCATTATTCAAAACAGAAAGGAAAAAAATGTAAAGAAAATATGAATATAGTTAAATTTTTGACTATGAATCATTAGCAATTAGCTTATAAAATGCTAATAAACTTTTATGTAAAAAAAGTAGTAATGTATGAATATAAGCTCACCTATAGTTACATTTCAGCAGATATTCTTTAGGTTTTTTTATTTTATTTATTTATTTATTTTTTGAGACAGGGTCTCGCTTTGTAGTTCACGCTGGCCCTGAGCTCAGCCTCAAACTCACATCACAGCAATCCTCCTGCCTCTGCCTCCCGAGTGCTGGGATTACAGGCATGAGCCACCACGCCCGGCACTGTGGTATGTGGTACTGGTTGCTGCTGGGGTGAGTCTCCACGCCCAGTATTGTATGTGGTTACCGGGGAATCGAACCCGGGTCCTTGTGCTTGCAAGACAGGCACTGGAACCACTGAGCTAACTCCCTGGCCCAATCAGCAGATATTCTTTATAAGGAGACATTTGTAGTGTATATCATTTTCTAAATTCAAAGAGTGAAATATTAGTGATACCAGCAATAAAGAAAGAGAGCCCACGAAAGGGAGAAGAAACTTGAATTTTAATTTAATCCTATCCTTAATTTACTGCATAGTGTACAGGGGAGAATCGGTGGGATTTAACTAACTGAAATGAATGTCACGGGCTAAGACTGTAAGATGTTGTTCATCACCGAGATTGTCAGGGCCTTGCTTACATTTGCTGGTTTATAGAATTTTTCCTTCCTGTTTAAGTGCCACCTTTAATAGATACAGTGGTCTGAAATTAGTCTTTCTGAGAACTCTAACTAGTAGGCAACAGTTTATCTCTAATGAAAACTTGTTTTATATTGAAATCAAAGCACCATTTGCCCTTCCTTGGATAACCACTGAGTTATTTCCTCAACAAATGAGTGCCAGTTGCTATGCTGAATTTCCCACAAACTCTGCCCCTTATAAATCTACAGTCTAAATGAAGAGTTAGAAAAAATTCATTACCACAGAACCTGAGCAAAGTGCAATGAAGATTTGAGAGAAGGAAAAGTCATATATGTAGCAAAGGAAGAGTGAAGTTTGCTGTAAGTTTGAGGTGACAAAATAGTAAAAATGTGAATAGAGATGGTTTTAACAGATATAAGTCCTTGGACAGCATCTGTCTCCCCCTGCGAGTACTACGGCAATGATAGCTGTACCCACTTTCTAAGGCCATTGAGAAAATTAAGTGAAGTTATGCTTGTCAGGTACTCAGCTCTGCATGTTGGCATTGGGGGTACAGAAGTCCAAATGCTTTTTATTGTTATCAACAGGGAAAAATATACAAAATGAAAGGAATCACCAAAGAAAAAGTGATATTTTTGATTTTGGCATTAAAGCTTAGCTTCCCAAGGCTGGGGATTTAGTTCAGTGGTTCCAGTGCCTGCCTGGCAAGAGCAAGGCCTGAGATTCAATTCCCTGAAACCACATACCGCAGTGCCGGAAGTGGTGACTTATGCCCACCAGCCATCAGTCCACATACCACAGAGCCAGGCGTGGCTGCTCACACCTGGAGTCCCAGCACTCGGGAGGTAAAGGCAAGAGGATTGCTGTAAGTTTGAGACTCACCTGGGCTACACAGTGAGCTCAGGGCCATCCTGAACTATAAAAAAAGGGAGACCCTGTCTCAAAAAAAAAAAAAAAAAAAAAAAAGCTCAGCTCCCTGAAGATTTTTTGAGAAAAGATTCTGTAGAGATGGTTGTCTAGGAATGCTTTCTTAAAGCGAGTTGTTTGCATATGGAGTTGTAGTCAGAACTGTTTCTTTTAATCTTTCTGCTAGCAGCAAAATGGAAGAGTCAAATAACTCTTAATGACTGATCCCAGCGTGGAAACCTGAAAAACAGCGCAGATGGCCTAGAGGCAGAAACCTGCGGAGGTCATAGCAGCTTCTTCCTGGATGGCTGTTCTGGGTGAACTGCAATGAATCTTTGTACCTTACACAGCTGCAGCATCAGGATCTGATGTTTAAAAACATTCTGTATCTGTAAGGATATATACAATAAAATTACCTGATAGTTGATTGTGCACTTCCTAGGAGCTGGGGAAGTTAGAAAAGCTTTGTTCGTTCTCAGAACAACTCCCCAAGATAGAAGACACATTAGTTACCCATAAGGCATTGAGACTCAGAAAGGTCTAGTATCTGTGCAGTCACATGATCAAGAAGACATGTAATGATCCCTACTGTGTGTTATTATACACTGCTTGGAAGCTATAGGAACAGTAGTGAATGAGATGAAAATAACACCTGCTATGCTGGAATTCATCTTTGCATGGATGGAAGGCAATACATGACAATAAAACCACAAAAATTTCAGCTATTGTTAAAGGATAAGGAGAAATAAAATGGTGATGTAATAGTAAGTGCCCAAGAGTCCAGTGCAGGCTCCTGGGCCAGCCATCTGTGCTGTCACACAAAGCCTTGTGCTCAGAAGAGTCTTGCTTTTGGTTTAATGCTGCACTATCAATGAATTGTGGTTAATTTTATTTGCAGATGTGGGTTTGGTTAAGTGTGGTCGAATACAACATTGGGTAATGAGGGGTAAGCAGAGGACACATGTGTAGCATGCATGTCTTATGTTCCCTGATACCCCAGTTTTATATTACATTCAGTCTCCCTAAAGCATATAAATCTGGTTGACTCCCATGTCCAGGGAGATCGGGGAGATCCAAGCTAGGAACTGAGTGTGTTTTGATACAATGGAGGAAGCAGACACTGATACTTGAGGGAGTAGCCTTTCCTCAGATCAGAATTTGCTGCAGTGCAGAAAATGCAAAGCATTCTGATGAACACAATGACCAAAGAATCTGCTGTTTACTTTTTCTTATTCTAATTCCTACAGTATTCTATCACTGACCTTGAAAAAGATGCACATGAAAGAAAGAGGAAGACAGGAGAAGACAGTTTCTTTTCAGTCTTTCTTATTTAATAACCCAAATGCTGGTAGAATGAGCATATATCAAGAAATTAAGAGGGTGAGGGTGGGTCAGTCAGTGGCAGACAGTGTGTCAAGGGCAAGTCCCAAGTTTGATTCCCTGTACCACAAAAAGCTCAGTGAAATAAAAATAGTTGAGTTGACCAGAAGAGACCCACAACAGCAAAAGCAGTCCTGGTAACAAAAGCGATGTGTGAGGCCTCACAACTTTGGACTTGAAGTTATATTATAAATCTACAGTGATAGAAACAGTGTGGTACTGATTCAAAGACAGGCCACTAGGACAGAATAGAGGAGGCAGAAAGTAACCTGTGCCCATTCAACTATTTTGTCCTCAGCTTAGGGGCCAAAGACACACACTGGTGGAAAGTTAGCCTCATTAGTGAACCGTGCTGGAAAACTGACTATCCACATGCACAAGACCGAATTTAGACCCATATTTACCCATATACTAAACTAAAATCAAAATAGATCAAATACTAAATGTTAAAAAAAAATCTTATGGAAAGTAAAATAGGTAAAATGCTTGAAATTACAGGAACAGGCAAGGACTTTCTGAACTGACCCATAGTTTTACTGAAAATAGTATGGTGATAACAAATGGAATCATATCAAATTAAAAACCTACACAGGAAAAGATACAGCCAACAGAGTGAAGAGACAACCTACAGGATGAGCTAACCTTGTCCAGCTACTCCTTAGACAGAGGACTGATGTCTAGAATACATAAACAACAACAACAACAACAACAACAAATCAGTCAAAAAATGGTCACTTGGAATTAATGGAAACTTCTTAGAGGAAATACAAATGGCCCAAAGTAAATACATTTAAAAAATGTTTAACATCTCTGACTATTAGAGAAATGCAGATTAAAATAACATTGAGATTCCATCTTACCACAGAATTGCCAGCATCAAGATATCAAATAATAACAGATGCTGGCCCGGGGATTTAGCTCAGTGGTTCCGGCGCCTGTCTTGCAAGCGCAAGGACCCAGGTTTGATTCTCCAGTAACCACATACAATACTGGGCGTGGAGACTCATGCCCAGCAGCAACCAGTACCACATAGCACAGTGCCGGGCGTGGTGGCTCACGCCTGTAATCCCAGCACTCGGGAGGCAGAGGCAGGAGGATTGCTGTGATGTGAGTTGGAGGCTGAGCTCAGGGCCAACCTGAACTACAAAGCAAGACCCTGTCTCAAAAAAATACAACAACAACAAAAGATAATAATAATAACAGATGCTGGTGAGGCGACAGGAAAAAAGGGTGCTTTTACATTGCTTGTGGGAATGTAATCTAATATAACCACTATGGGAATCAGTATGGAAATTCTTCAAATAACTAAAGCTAGAAATCCCATTTGACCCAGACATTCTCCCTCTAGGTAACTTCCTGAAAAAAAGACATCATTTTACAGCAATATGTGTATACCTGTATTCACAGTAGCACAATCCATAATACCTAAATCTTGGAAGCAGTCTATAACTCCAGCGGAAGAATAGTTAAAGAAAAGGTGACATTTACATGTAATGGAGTACCAGTCTACGTAAAAATGAAAAACTTGAGTCATTTGACCAGACACACAAGTTTAAATGTTGCATAGTTATCTTCATATGAGAAACTCAAATAAAGAGAAAAATAAAAGATAATAGGAAAGAAGGAGATAAATCTTTCTCAAATGGAAAAGGATCAAAAGATATGTTGATAGAGGGAGAGGGAGGGGGTAGAAGGGGATGAAAAAGAATTGAGATGTGCTATATGCAGGTAACACCTGTCCACAGGAATGCCATCATTATATACTGCAGACATATTAATAAAAAAGTTATTTTTGTGCAGCATGTCTACTGTTCACTTAGGAATAAAAGACATATGTATTTATGAACTTAGAAATAAGAACGACATATTTATGGTTTCACACGAAGTGCTTTCAAACTGGCATTGCACAATATATAAGTCAAATGTATAATTCTTGGAAATCTAAAATTTTCATTTTTATTTACAGAGGATGATGTTACGTAGCAAATAAAACACTATAGCACAAGATTTTTTTTTAAGCTAGGTAAATTTATTTTTTTGTTTGTTTATTTATTTATTTATTTATTTTTTTAGGTTTTTGGAGACAGGGTCTCGCTTTGTGGTTCAGGCTGGCCTTGAGCTCAGCCTCAAACTCACATCACAATCCTCCTGCCTCTGCCTCCCAAGTGCTGGGATTACAGGCGTGAGCCACCACGCCCGGCACTGTGGTATGTGGTACTGGTTGCTGCTGGGTGTGGGTCTCCACACCCAGTATTGTTATGTGGTTACCGGGGATTCGAACCCGGGTCCTTGCGCTTGCGAGACAGGCGCCGGAACCACTGAGCTAACTCCCCGGCCCTGTTTGTTTATTTTTTGAGATAGGGTCTCGCTTTGTGGTTCAGGCTGGCCCTGTGCTCAACCTCAAACTCACATCACAGCAATCCTCCTGCCTCTGCCTCCCGAGTGCTGGGATTACAGGCGTGAGCCACCATGCCTGGCACTGTGCTATGTGGTACTGGTTGCTGCTGGTGTGAGTCTCCATGCCCAGTATTGAATGTGGCTACTGAGAATCGAACCCAGGTCCTTGCACTTGCAAGACAGGCGCCAGAACCACTGAGCCAAATCCCCGGCCCATATCACATCTTTTCTCTGGTATGAGAAAATAAAGATATAAATGAGTCCTAGAATTGTATGTTATATATTGTGAAATAGAAAATGCTCAAAGTAAAATAGGATGAAGCGGGAAAAATAATGAGATTATAACAAAAAAGAAAGGAAACAAATTTTATGTATATGGGGGGCGGTAGGGTGGAAAGGGCTATGGGAAAAAATGAGAATTAAGTTGTGTCTTATATTGGTACAAATCCCCATTATGGAGTGCAATCATGATGTGTATATGTAATGTACCAATAGAGATTAAAAAAAAAACAAAACACCATAGCACATTAAGAGAGCCAGGTGTGGGGCCAGGGAGTTAGCTCAGTGGTTCTGGCGCCTGTTTTGCAAGCACAAGGACCCAGGTTCGATTCCCGGTACGGTAACCACATACCATAGTGGGTGTGGAGACTCACCCCAGCAGCAACCAGTACCACATACCACAGTGCCAGGCGCAGTGGCTCACGCCTGTCATCCCAGCACTCGGGAGGCAGAGGCAGGAGGATTGCTGTGATGTGAGTTGGAGGCTGAGCTCAGGGCCAGCCTGAACCACAAAGCGAGACCCTGTCTCAAAAAACCTAAAAAAAGAGAGAGAGAGAGAGCCAGGTGCGGTGCCACAGGCCTATAATCCCAGGAGGGTGAAGCAGGCAGATGGCAAGTTTACGTCCTGCCTGTGCGGTTTAGTTCCTTAGTGAGATTCTGCCTATAAAAAAGGGGTGGAGGTGTAGGAATAGAGCTCAGTGTATTAGACTTCTGTTCAATACTCAGCACGGAAAAAGAAAAAGAAAAAATTAGGAAGTTCAGAAGGA
>PVIR01039571.1:0-13826 GCA_004026965.1 Petromus typicus
CCAAAAGAAAACAAGTAAATATGTTCAGTGAGGAAAAAGAATTGAATAAAGACTTCAGAGAGGTGGTGGAGGTCCCATGTGAATGTCACAGGACCATGTGTCCCATCTAGAGATGCAAGGTTGTAGAGGTACAAATGTCTCATTGTTGGAGCAAGCAAGCCAACTTCCTTACAACAGAGGGATGTCTTAGACTGTGATAATTTCCATTTGTTCTGTAGGAGGAGAAAGACATAACAATAACCTAAACACAACAGAGGAGAAATAAATCAAGAAAGATATTGTCCTCAAACCAAAAATTAGCAAAGACACCCCCGGGAAAAGATAATGGGAACAAAACAATCACATTCAGTAAAGACAAGGAGATCATTCCATGTGGCCAGAAAGGCACAACTGCAATTGTAAGCCCAGGAAGAAGAGGAGATGGAGAGTTCATGATAACCTATGAGCTTCCACATCTCCAGCCCTCAGTCAGCTGGACGTATCATTATCCATTGTGCTCATCAGCAACAATTGCTAACACATCCTAGACCTTCCCCCCCACCCCACACTCATACAGGGCCACATGGAAAGGGATCAGCCCATGAGTTTTGCCTGGATGACTGGATTGAATAATTATATTTAGAGACCACTGGCTGAGTATTCCCTTTTGAAACACACACATGATTTATACATTATGAAAAAGCAAAAAAGATTTCCTGAGTGTTTTGAAGTTGCTTCTTTGAGCCTAACTCAGGACATCCACAAGGTGGCAGAAGAATTGCACTCTTGTGAGTCTCTTGGGCGCTGCCTTCATTTTTCTTACTTTGCCACCTAACATTCCTTGAGTTTTACTGTTTTGTTGGTTAGAAAGTATATTGCTGAAGTCCTTTAAAAAATACTGCTAATATTCTAAAAAGGCTGCAGTGCAAAAAATTTACAGAAAATAAAAATATCCAGAATAGTACGTTAGTGAACTAATCAGAATTAACCCCATAAAAATTATTTAAAATGATGTTTTTATTTTTATATTTATTGAATAAAAATAAACAGTACAAAACAAAGTAACTACAAAGTATTCTGTAACATTTAATAAGTACGTTTCAAGGAAATTTTAATAAATATTAATAGTATTACATATGCTGTTTATTTATTTATTTATTTATGGAGACAGGGTCTTGCTTTGTAGTTCAGGCTGGCCCTCAAACTCACATCACAGCAATACTCCTGCCTCTGTCTCCCAAGTGATGGGATTACAGGCGTGAGCCACCATGCCCTGCACTGTGGTATGGGGTACTGATTGCTGCTGGGCGTGAGTCTCCACATCCAGTATTGTTATGTGGTTACCAGGGATCTAACCGGGTCCTTGCGCTTGCAAGACAGGGACTGGAACCAGAGCTAAATCCCAGGCTCCAATGTTGTTTATTTTTAGGGGAAACATATTTTTGGTTTGAAGACCTTAAAAACTCTTGTGGTAATTTTACATTGATAGTAAATGAAAGGTTATGTATTGTAGCTTGGAGATCAAAGATTACTAGATTTAAACAGGTCTCTTATGAGCCCTAGCTTCACTTCCTCTGGGGTTGACCTGGGAAATTCCTTGCTATCTTTTAGCTGTTGCTATACGCCTGTCTCATATAGCTGCTAAAGAATAATGAAGTCACACTCACAGTGCTTTATAGATACGGAGTTGACTATAGATTTACAAACAAAAGTAAGTCCAGATATTCCTTCCAGAGTTTCCTTAATGTTAATCACTATCCGTGCTTCTACACAAGAGAGAAGGCTGAAGCAAATGCAGCCAGAAGAATTGCATTCTAGTTCAGATGCTGAAAAACAGCATGCTGCTAAGAGATTACAGAACCTACAACCTGTGTCCAGTGTTCTGATATGTCCTTCCATATTGTTTTTTTTTTGTTAGGAAAGATGACTTTCTTTACAATTCATGTTTCCATTGTGTGCTGTAGTTATATATCTGCTATGTATGGTATTTAATGACACACTCTGTTGTTATTCATCACACTGTAGAAAAAGGAGAATAATGTACTTTGTTTATCAGCAGACAACATTGTCCTCTTTATCCTTGAATTCACTAAATTTACTAAAAGCTGACACACTCCCTGTCCAGGCTATGACTTGCCATATCCCTTTGCAGATAGTGGGGAGACTGACATTGAAACTGTGCCTCTTAACTCAGTCTATACACAAAATCTGATGGTATGAATTCTTCATACCAAAAATGAATTCTTCATTTTTGCACTATGAAAGAATGAAGTTATAAGTAGAAAGCATAGAGATTTCTGGACAAGGCTGTGGGCAAAGATGCTATGAGGATGCTTAGAAACCCAGTGTGTGAATGTTGAAAGGCTTTGGCTTCATCTGTATGTGTTCTGAGGTGAGAAAGATGCTAAAAATACAGATTATTGGGCCAGGGATTTAGCTCAGTGGTTCCAGCATCTGCCTTGCAAGTGCAAGAGCCCAGGTTCAGGTTTGATCCTCGGTAACCACATACAACAATGCTGGGCATGGAGACTCACATCCACCAGCAATCAGTACCACATACCACAGTGCGGGGCGTGGTGCCTCATGTCTGTAATCCCAGCACTTGAGAGGAAGAGGCAGGAGGATTGCTGTGAGTTCCAGGCTGAGCTCAGGGCCAGCCTAAAGTACAAGAGCAAGACCCTGTCTAAAAAGAAAAAACAGGGCCAGGGATTTAGCTCAGTGGTTCCAGCACCTGTCTTGCAAGTGCAAGGACCGGGGTTTGATCCCCAGGAACCACATACAATACTGGGCACAAAAACTCGTGCCCAAAAGCAATCAGTACCACATATCACAGTGCCGGGCATGGTGGCTTACACCTGTAATCCCAGCACTCAGGAGGCAGAGGCAGGAGGACTGCTGTAATGTGAGTTGGAAGCTGAGCTCGGGGCCAGGCTGAACTACAAAGTGAGACCCTGTCTCAAAAAAAAAAAAAAATCAGATTCTTTTCAAAATGTGAAGAAATAGGGGTACTATGAAACAGTATAGGGAAGTTGTATTTTTCATAAAGAGCTATCTATGTGAAATATGTTATATTAATATTTTGATATGCACCTACATACTTTAATTACAAGTACAGTTTGTAATAAGTATCTGTAAGTACAGTTTGTAATAAGTATCTTTGATCTTCTAACGATCAAAAAGCTTAAATAGAATTTGTTATGTAGGTAGGTTTGTTATAACAGCCAATCGACTTGGAAATTCTAGGTATCTAAGTTAACTGGGTGAACTTGATGATTAGGGAAAAGTACTTCCAGAGGAGCATCAGTGGGTGTGGAAAGGACCCTGGCTTCACCACGTACCTCTTCCTTCCCGAGTATCAAACACTTCCTGCAGTTCAGGGCCTCTGGGTGGGTCAGCTTGGCTCATCATCAGTCGGAATAGAGATCCCCATAGCGTTTATTCAGAGCAGGTCCCAGACATAAATGAACAGAGCAGATTTTAATATTCCCTAGAGAGAAGCAAAATGTCTTTGCTTCTGAGGTCAGAGAGGCTGGAATCATCTGTTTCCTCCTCCCAAGGTCCCCACGATGTGATAGTTCCGTGAGATTGTTCCTGACTTTCTGAGTTCCAACGCTCTCGCCTCCTCTCGCGCTTGTGGTGACCAGTTTGTCAGCTGACATCCTCTGGTCTCACAACTTCTGACTTTGGTTTACGATGGTTAACCTGGCATTTTTCTCTATTCCTGATGGCAAAGAAAATCAATAGCAGTCTTTATTTTTAAATTGTGGTTTAATGTAATGCACAAAGTTTCAATGCACATATCATCATAATGAATATATATTATTAAATATTATACGATAATGTATAGAAAATTACAATAATTAAATAAAATACATACCATAAAATGCATTGTTTTAACCCATTTTATAGTGTACAGTTCATTAAGTAAGCTCATGCTCTTATACAACTATTGTCATGTTACAGTTTTTTTCCTTTGTGGTATCTTTAGGATTTTCTAAATACAAGATCTTTCATCTGTGAACAGAGATAAATTCAACTTATCCTTTTAGTTTGGATGCCTTTTATTTCGTTTTCACAGAATATGTAATACCATGTATAGAAGAAGCCAGGTAAAAGATAGGTTATGAATATATTTCTTTGAAGCATAGTCAAATTTATAAGGATAGGAAAATGTGGTAATATACAGCAGGACCTTTGGGAAAGAGAGTTCTCATTTGATGAGTGTAGAATTTGGGGTACAAAAGTTTGAGACAAGTTTCTGTTTTCAGACAAAAATAACCGATATTATGTCTGATGGTGTTTTGTCCATTGTAAAAAACATCAGTTGAAAAACAAGAGGTGAAAATGAGACTGACCTTTTCTCCATCACTGCCAGCAATGCACTGTGGGAAAGGGTTGTCTTTACCACTGCGGGCTCTTCCAAAATACAGGTCTGTTCTCAGGAGTGTACCACATCACTCTGTGTGGGCCCACAGAAAGGATCCCAGCAAGTGAAGCTGAACTACTCCTGGGAATTCTGGGATCCTCACCTCAGAGAACAAGCAGAAAAGGACAGAAGGTAGTATATGGGGGAGGGAAGGAGCCTCGGTATCACAGGGACAGAGAACAACTGCTACATCCTGGGATTCGTCGGAAGTCACTCTGGAATCTGCTAATCTATTGAGGTGACTTCATGTGCTTCCAGTACTAGTGATAAGAGTGAATAAGTGAAGGAGCAACCTCAGCCTAGTTAGGACAAGACAGATAAGCACTAAGATTTTTAAAGATGAAGATCTAGATTCCCCAGCCAGAGAAGCTATGCAAAGCTGCCAAAATGTTGGCCAAAAAAAACCCCCTGAAAATGAATGATGAAGGAGATGGATAATAGCTATCAACTATGGCCTCAGATTGACAATAGCAAGAAGGACTGGCCCATTAATCCTGTACATTGGCTCCTTGTAGACAGCATGGCTTAAAGTAGCATGAAGAGTACTCTGTAATTTTGGATTTAAAGGGAAACTTGCAGGAACTGTGTATAGAAGAGGACTTCACTGGATAATACACCTTCTTTTATTCCATATACTTCTGTGAGAACTGATTAAATGCAAGATTTCATTTGCTGTGCACAAATTTTCATCTTCTATCTCCTCTAAGTAGCTACTAAAGGCTTCTCTGGTCCCTTATGTTCTATGTACTTCGAAATGTGTTCAGCTTTTCCAAGTGTGCAGCCTAAGTGTTAGAGGACATCATGTTCCAGAGAACACTCTTGCCCAAAGGAAGATGAAAACCAGTGGATGAATACTTTCCATTTTATTCCTTTAGGCAGAGAACTGAGACATCATTTTGAAAGCATTCCCAGAGAGTTCTGGGAGATCAGACTCCAAGGACCAAGTTGCTGAAGCATTCTTGTGTTGCTTCCCTCCTTTCTTCTTTTCCTTCCTTTGCCTTTTATTCTTGCTCCCTGGAAGAGCCGGCTCCCAAATGATGTGCCCCATGCTGAAGACTCTGTCTTCATGTCTTCTGGATATCCTTTGGGGGATCACAGGAGCAGTGGATAAGAGCTGGCTGAGGAATAGCCACAAGGTGGGTTTGATTCAATAAAGCAAATGTGGAAAAACTGAAATTAAAAGGTTGTTTCAGGATACAGGTGAACTGTCTTTCAGTATCTACCCCCTACAACCTGCCACAGTGCAATTAAATAAGACTCTATAGTAAGCCCACACATGTCTCCACATCCAACCATCAGCAACTCTTTTATGCATGAGTAAGAGAGCCGCAGAGGGTAAGGTGACATATTAGAACGCAAAGGCCAAAACATCCCCTCTGCTGTGGACAAAGACGACAGTGCCGCCTTTTCCTGGTGTTTGAAGCTTTCACAATGTTGGTCTCTTGCTTGAGCTCATTCTATTTGGTGTGTTTAGCGATTTCCTCAGCCTGGAAGTGTATGTAAGGTGATTCATCAAACTTTCAGTATGAGGTCTCTAGCCAAGGGCAGAGAAGCCTGCAGCATATTCATAGGAGGGCCATGCTAGACCACAGTAAAACCAAGTAAACGTGACCCTCTGTTTCACACAAGAACACAGAGTACATAGCCCTTTATATGAACAGATTATGCTTTAGCACTTGCATGTTGTTTGAATGACATGCGAGATAAAAATGAATCTATTTTAGCCTTTTTTGGTAAGAAGAATATTATGTCTGAGAAATATTTTATCTGCAAAATGCCTTGAACTGGACATTATTCAGAATTGACTTATACAAGTGCTATTATGTACTAAGTATAGTCTCAATTGTATGCAACAGCTCCTCTGTGAAAAATAATTGCTGTTACCTAATGGAGCTCAGCACTTTCAGGTCCAGGGAAATTCAACCAGGCAGCGGTAAGATTGCCTGATGAACCCCGTAGTTCTGTTTGTTTTGTTAGCTGTCAGATTTCTGTGGTTGAAACCAGGAAAAGCGATAACATTGCATATCTGAGAAAGCAAGTTTCCTGTAGTTAACGACTGACAATAAATGAGTGAAGTTATAGCCCTGAGTATCATTAAGGAGAAAATGATGAAAGGAGTTTATTTGAATCAGGTTATGCCCTCTGGAAAATTGCACTGGCTTAGAGTGATTTCTTTTCCTCCCCTTTGAAAGGGCTCTAGTAACTACAGAGTCCTGTCTAAGTGTGGAGAAATATTGTCATGTTGGAAGGAATTTAGGACTTGGTGTTAGATAAAAGTGATTTCCAGCTCCTGCTATGTAATTGGCCAACTGTATGACTATGAGTGATTTACATAAACCCGTTGTGCTTCCATTTCCTCATCCCTAAAATAAGGACTATTATAATACCTCTGTCACAGTATAGAATATCAAGCGATATGTGTGAAATTATTTATAAATAGGAAACTGCCATCCATCGCTAACTCATGCAGTTTCTTCTTTTCCCAGGGAGTGCTTCAACATCCGCACAGCATGAGGTGAATGTCACAGACTGGAAAGTTCACCTTTTTCCTTTGCCTGCCTTTTGTCTGCGTAATTCATCTTTGCCCCATTTGGAGGGCACGATGCCATCCAGCTGTGCATGGTTCTACACCTCGATAACGACTCTAGAGAAACTGAACTTAATGTATGCTGCACCACGTGTCTGGAAATAAGTGGGCTGTGAGACGGGAAATGCCAGGTCTGCCTTGCCCCCACTGAAGTCAAGATGAGACAGCTGTGCCTATAAACGAAGCCATTGGAGGAGTTTACATGGAAGACAGCACCATGCAGTTAAGAACTTCTGTGGAGCAACTCACAGACTGTGCTCTAGAAATTAATAAAAGGACTGAAGATGATGGGAAGGATATACCAAATGAAAGCCAAATGAATAAATTAGGTTTCCTGCACGGTTCATCAGCACTGAATCCAAAGGCTGCTGGGCTCTGCTGGTCTATGGTTTAAAGGGTATTTTGAAGGATTCACACCAAGGCTATGTAAGAAATCAAAGTAAAGCAGGATAAAGATAAAGAATTATCAGGGCCGGGGATTTAGCTCAGTGGTTCCAGCGCTTGTCTTGCAAGTGAAAAGGCCCGGTTCGATCCCTGGCTAAACCATATACAATACTGGGTGTGGGCGTGGTGGCTCACGCCTGTCATCCCAGCACTCGGGAGGCAGAGGCAGGAGGATTGCTGTGATGTGAGTTTGAGGCTGAGCTCAGGGCCAGCCTGAACTACAAAGCGAGACCCTGTCTCAGAAAACCTCAAAAAAAGAATGATCATATTTTTGATTCTAGTGAGAGAAAACACATTGGAAGAGGAACTAAGTCAGCAACTAAAAATGATTAAAGTGTTCTACATATTGGCCATTAGTTTGAAAGCTGCATGTTTGCCAACATTTCCAGCATTCATTTCATTTCATAAAAGCTTCTTGTTTATCCAAATGTGTGTTTGTTCATTTATACATCCAATCAAAAACATTACAGGTTCTATATACGCCCTTCAATGCATCTCATCAGAATCATTATCTGTAGGTGACCTTATTCCAAGTTTTTAGTCAAGGAGCTTGAGACGCTGAGCTATTAGTAACATGTCAGTCTGACAAATTTACCCAGAACTGGAACTGGAATTTGAATTCATTTCTTGCTTTTATTACCCAATACCCTTTCCTCTATAATATAACTACATGTTATATTCTCAGTTGGTATGCAAAAGTGAACTGAACTTTTTCACTTTCAATAGAGAGTTTAATCTATGTATTTTTATTCTTTCTGGATGGGGTTTTGAATTTTTCTCATTTATATTCCTTTGTTGTTACTAATAATATTCATTTAATTCCTTGACTAGTATCTGGGAAATATTTGTTGCAAGTTTCTTTCTTCCTAGTATTTGGATCCCTGAGGAAATAGCTACTTCCTGAGTTATCCTCCTTGGATCTATAATGGCCCTTAAAAAATTCTTAGTTCTGGCACACCATGGGAGATATTTGACCAGGACAATCACTTTATCTTTGTTGACAAAATATAATCGGTATCATCAACAGTATTGAACACAGCACAGGAAATGATAAGTTTCGGTAGCTATTATCCTGATATCTTTAACCTCATAAGTTACATCTAAGACCATATGCCTACATTTAGAATTAATAAGACATGTGTTTACAACATATAGGTAGTAAATTACAGACCTCACTCTGTGACTGAGACTCACTTGCCCTCAAATGCGGTGGAACAGTAGAGACTCTTTCCCATGAAGCAAAAAAAAAAAAAAAAAAAAAGAGAGAGAGATGACAATTGTAATTCATAACTTGGTTCATATTTGCATGTGCGCACATGGAAGCATAGGCACTTCTCACATAAACACAGCTATAGAGAAAGACACAATAACTAGTAACTGAGTGTGTTGCAAGGTAACTAAATGTGTCTGTAAAGAAAAGTTCCAAATGCCTTCAGGCGGATTCAAGCTTTAGTAATGGTACAATGTTAGAAGATGCAATTTATAGAGAATTTCATTTGTTATTTTAACTATTTTAACTTCCTTTTGCCTTCCTCTTAAAAACAATGTATATTTTAAAGTTTAGAAACTTATTACTGGGCCAAGGATGTATCTCAGAGATAGCACCACCTGCTTGGCAAGTATAAGATCTTGAGTTCAATCCCTCATTCTGAATAAAAGAAAAGATTACAGAACAGATTTGCCCCAGAGAAGCCACAGTACTCATCTTCAGAGGATAGAACAGGCCTGTGCTAAGCAGTAGCATCTGCCCTCCTATGAGCAAGCACATGCCTGAGCAAGAGAAACAGTGATCACCCCCAGGGGAGTAAGCAGACCTTTGCCAGAAGACAGGCACTCCACCCTTGTGTAAGGGAACAGACCCATGCCTGAGGAGTGTGCTCATGCCAAGGGTAGCATGCAGTCCACACTGGTTACATAGCACCCTTTCCCCAGGGTAGCACAGCATGGAGCAGCAGAGGCAAGGAATAACCAATTGGTTGACCCTGGACAAGGACAACACTGGAAAGAAAAGAGAACAACCAGATCACTTACGTGAGGAACTTACGTCTAACACTCCACATAAATGCCTGCCCCATGGCCCACATCCATCAGAGAAAAGAGGGCTTCCCACATTCCCCATCTACCAATGAGAAGATGCACTGTAACTAAAATCTGAGGTCTGACAAGAGAAGACCTCTGGTATAGGGAAGGGGCCTCAAAACACACAGGAATTTTTTTCTTTGACTCAATATTTCTTTTATTCTTCTGTTTTGTATTATTTTTATATTTTCTTCATTGGATTTCTTTGGGGTTTAGAGTTTTTCTCTTCTTTTACTTTCTTTTTCTCTTTTCGTCTCAACTTCTTTTTAGCTTCCTCATTTTTTTATCTTCTGAATTTGCTGCTTGTCTTTTTCATTCTTCTCTGTTCTTTTCTATACTATTATTTTTTGTCTATTAATTTTCTTTTACTCCTCAACAGAACCACTTATCTTACTTTTTTCTCCTTTTTCTCATAACCTCTTGACTAATTTTTAAAATTTTGCTTTTTTCATTCTCTGATTCCCTATCCCCTGAACATTTACTAGTATAACAACTAAGCTTTGAGTCTCTAGATAACTAAATGTATACTATTGTTTTTGAATACTGTGCTATTGGTAGTAGCAGTAAAGTTATTCCAGTTTGTAGATGGTATGATAATATTTGATTACTCCTACTGTTCATACTATAATTATAGATCTTTTATCTATGGTCAAGTATTGTACTTTATTGGTCTTTAAGATTTTCCAATATTCAATATGTTTTTGATACTATAACTGATACTCATTTAATTCTATAGCCAAATTGGCATAACTGTTACTTTTAATTGGTTTTCTTGAAATGTCAGCATCTGGATTGCCTTGGAGTTATTAAGAATACTGTAGCTTATTTGTGGAAAACTATTAATTGGGCCAGATATACTACAAACTTCCATCTTTTGTACACGGAGGTGGTTGGGTCCTGGAACAGAGGCAGAGGTCAGTGCTAAGCCATGCCCAGAGGACACTACTAAGGGATAGATATTAACTAAAGATGTCTCCATATCAGAAACAAAGCTTTCTGGGCCAGGCATTTAGCTCAGTGGTTCCAGCGCCTGTCTTGCAAGCGCAAGGACCCGGGTTCGATCCTCGGTAACCACATACAATACTGGGTGTGGAGACTCACACCCAGCAGCAACCAGTACCACATACCACAGTGCCGGGCGTGGTGGCTCACACCTGTAATCCCAGCACTCGGGAGGCAGAGGCAGGAGGATTGCTGTGATGTGAGTTGGAGGCTGAGCTCAGGACCAGCCTGAACCACAAAAGCGAGACCCTGTCTCAAAAAAAGCTAAAAAAAAAACAAAAAACAAAAAAAAAAAACCAGAAACAAAGCTTTCCACTAAAATCAACCCATAAGGCAGAGCACAGAAAAACAAACAAAAAATGGAAACATTCAAATATGAGCCAATAAAATGCCTCTAGCAACTTCCATTTCCCCAAAGTTGATCCACAGAGTATCTCAGATGAGGAAATCCTAAGCTACATACTGGGATTATTTGAATTGATACTAGGGGAGGTAACAAAACATATCAGTAAGCATTTGATAAGCTCACAGAAGATATAGGTAATAAGATAATGAGGCAGTTAAGCAAAATCATCACTAAGTCTAAAAAAGACAAAAACAGAACAAAAAAGAACTAAATGATACAATGAACTAAACAAAATGATACAAAATATGTATTAACAGTATATAAAAGGGCTCCAAAGAGAAATTCAGTGGTTTAAAAGTTCTATTGACTATATGGGCAGTGAAGTGAACAATGTGAGGACAGAGCTTCAGAGCTGGAAGACAGGACTGCTGTCAGTAAGCAGTTAACGAGTACTACCTAAATACCACAAAAGAAGATAGACTTTTATATTATACTGCCTATAAAAATAAACTCAAATGGATCAAATACCTAAATGTAAGAGCTTAAAATCTTAGGAAACACATAGGTCTAGTCTTTCATGACATTGGATTTGGCAGTTGTTTTTAATATGACAACAAAAATCACAAACAAAAGGGAAAATAACTAAATTGTACTTAAACAATAATTTCATTTATCAAAGGTCACTGTGATGGGAGTGAAAAGATAATGTGTAGAATAAGAGAAAACATTTAACAACCATCTCAAAGAGGATTAAAGTAAAGAATATACTGAGTTCCTGGAATGAGGATTGAGCTCATTGCTTTTGGCACCTGCCTTGCAAGAGCAAGGTCTCAAGTTTGATCCTTGGTAACCACATACAGCAATGCTGGGTGTAGTGACTCAGGCCCACCAGCAATCAATACTATATACCACAGTGCCAAACATGGTGGCTCACATATCCAAGTCCAGCACTTGGGAGGAAGAGGCAGGATTGCTGTGAGTTTGATACTTGCCGGGGCTACATAGTGAGCTCAGGGCCAGCCTGAACTACAAAGCAAGACCCTGTCTCAAAAAACAAAAAACAAAACAAAAAAAAAAATGAGTTCCTACAACTCAACAATAAAATAACAATGTAATGGTAAAAACAGCATATGTATATATTTCTTTTAAAAAACACATATAAATGGTCAATAAACCCATGAAAAACATGCTCACCAATACTAGTCATTAGGACAGTGCAAACCACAACAAGATAAACTTCATATCTTTTAGGACAGCTATTATTGAAACATGGAAAACATAAACAGAAAATAACAAACGTTGGCAAGAATATGGAGAAACTGCATTATCTTTATGCATTGCTGGAAAACATATTGAGCAGTCCAGCTGCCAAAGGCAATAGTAATACTTAAAAACAATGTCATCTGGGAATTCCAATTTGATTGTTAAATATTAAAAGCAGGGATTCAATTAAGTGCTTGTATACATATGTTCATAGCAGCATTATTCACAACAGCTAATGGGTGCCACTAAATTGAATCCTCATCATAATTGAAATGGTTAATTTATATAAAAAGGCCAGGGATTTAGCTCAGTGGTATCATGCCTAACTTACTAGCACAAAGGCCTTGAGTTCTACTTCTGGTACTGCAAAAAAAAAAAGTAATAATAATTATATATATAAAGGTAGTAGCCCGTGTACAACCTTTGAATTGTACTGAATAGATCAAAAAGAAGGATAGTATGGTTCAAAAATGTCTTCAGTGAAAAAATAGAACAATAGAAAGCAAAAAAATAAGGAGATTTGAAAAGAACTGCAGGGAGTTGGTTTTGACCATATGACTATGTAGGATAATGAGTTATGATTTGAAAAGACGTAAGTGTGCTTCGGGTTAATCATTTAACATTCCAGTTTTGTTTGCTATGAAACTATTGATTTCTAAAGACCAAGAGGAGTGCAGTGTTATTTCCCTCTATTTACTATGTCTTACAACATCCCCTTTCTCTACAAGTCATCACAGTAGGAACAGTAGATTACAATGCTTACAACCAGACCTTCCTCTCAAGGAGGACAGACCTATTACAGGGCAATTGGCAAAAATAAAAAAAAAATTAAAAACACAGAGGATATACTTAAATTAAAAAAACATGCTTCTCTGACACAAGAGATAAATCTTGTGTGTTTTCTATTCTTCAGTTATTCCTCAGGGAAAAAAATCTTCACCATTTCAAGAGGTCAGGAGCAATTCTACATAATTTGAGATAAATCATTTCACAATTGAATTATGATTTAGGCCTAGTTTCCCTGCCTAGAGGCTGACTATGGCACGTGGAGACATAATTTTACCTCCACTCACAGCTAAGACCTGAATGATCCTGTGATATTGTGACACTCCAGGGCAGGATTACATTACCTGAAGACATCCTGGTTCCTTGAGAACCAGGTAGTAAGAGAAAGGTTTCACCTGGAGAGGGACAAATCCCTAACCAAGATAAGTTTCTCATCAGTGTAGGATCTTCATCAGCATAAGGTTCTCTTTGTCCTAGGATTATTGTCTGCCCTCTGAGTCAAGCTCAGGATGATGTCATCTTTTCTGTCAGAGCAGCATTGATCAGGGCCAAAGTTCACCTCCTATAAGTCTCATTTCCTGTCTTTATTTTTTAATTCACTTTGTGCTGTTTGGTTCATAGGAGACCAGGACGCACTGCAGGGACGGAGCAATCAGTCTGGAAGAATGAGGCTAACTGGCCTCCTGGTGAGCGCTGAGGAGAGGGCATGCAGGCATGCTGGCATGCTGCAGGAGAAGTGAAGACACCCGACGTGAAGGTGTTTACCCGGAGAAGTGCTGTGGAGGGCGGGAGACAGGGGAACCCTGCGGGACTCTAAGTGCTTGTGCCTGTGTTCTTTCTTCACCGTGCTTTGCGCTGCTACTCGTGCAATCACTCCTTAATCAAAGGAGTTGGAAGCTGGTTCAGGGTTCAGT
>PVIR01039572.1:0-13832 GCA_004026965.1 Petromus typicus
CTGGGATTAAAGGTGTATATCACCTTGCTGGTCCTTTAATATTCTTAATTTGCCACATTCTACATTATATTAACATGATATCACTTCACATACAGTGAAAGATATTTAAAATAATATAATTCTGTTTATCATGATCTTTGTGACTGGGTTCATATAATTTTATAGAGATAATAAATCTAACAATTAAGTGTAATTCTTACTCTAAACAGTCTGTTGACTTCTTGTCAGATGCAGTACCACTTGAGCTAAATCTCTGTCTCCAACAGGCTGTTAACTTCATAACAATAGTAACAATAATAATAATAATAATAATAATAATAAGAAGAAGAAGAAGAAGAAGAAGAAAAAGCAAAACTTTTATATCTACCTACTTTTTTTGCATTTTAATGTTCACCAAAGGAGCTGTGCATAATAGGCATAACCACTTTCATAGTAATAGGTACAAATCTGTCAGTAGCTCAAATGTTTAAGTGCAGATGAATGGACTGAAAACTTCAGATTGAAACTGAACATATTTTGCCAGTGTAATATGGTGGTATTTATTTATTTATTAAATTCAAATCTTTATTGGTACATTTATTTTTGTATTTATGAATATGCAATAATACTGTCCTCTGAATAAATACATTTAAAATTTAAGATTATCATTAAGAATATCCAGCAATCACCAATTTAGGCAGTTTGCTTATGTTAATGCTATAAATTATAAGTTTGAATTTCAACTCTCAAAGCAATGTAGTTTTCTTTCTTATTATTAAACTGAGCTTTTTATTCTAGGCACCCCAGGCCTTCCTGGACCAAAAGGAATTACTGGTCCTCCTGGGAATCCTGGCCTTCCAGGAGAACCTGGTCCTGTAGGTGAGTATGAAAATTCAGACACTGCTCTCCTCTAAAATTAAAGTTTATTGTATTCAGTTTGGGAATTTCAACTCAGATTCAGCTACAGTCATTTCAAGAGAAAGAAATATGATGATTCATTTAGTATTGTATGTTAGGTACAAAGAGATCAACTTTTAAGAAAAAGTACTTAATATAATAAGGCCTTATTTTCTTGGCTCATATTTCAGGAAGAATTAGTTCAAGTTCCCTATAATAGAAGGTAGACACTATTTTTTTTAGAATGGCAAGCTGGAGAAATTTTATTTATTGACTTTTAAACTAAATCACTTAAGCACCTATATTAACCCTCCATTACACCCTGTTTTCTTGCACACTGTACTCTTCTGTATATTCTAAATCCAGACTAAAATAATAAAATGGCAGAGACTGAGTGATTAGGTTGTTTACATTATTATGGCTCTTAATTTACTATTCTTTATTTTCATAAGATTTCATGATTTATAGACCCCCCCAAAATTTACAGACCAATCTGAACATGGGCACTTGAGATGAATACATAGTTCTTAGATAAAGATAAGCAATTAAAAAACAGATATATTAAAAAAATGTTCAACATCACTAATCATTCCAGAGATGAAAGTTAAAACAACACTGAGATTTCATAGACTTCCAAAAGAATGGTCGCTATCAAGAAAGCATCACACCACAGTGACATATGTGCACTTATATTTATAGAAGCACAGTTTGTAATAACTAAATCTTGGAAACAACTGAAATGCCTATCACCCAGAGACTGAATAAAGAACATTTGGGATTTTTAAAAAATAAAATAGAATATTACTCAGACATAAAAAATGATAAATTACACTTTATAGTTAAGTGGATGCACTTTGAGGCTATACTCATAAGTGAAATAAATAGGACACATATTTATAAATACCATATTGTTTCTCAGGTGTGAGAAAGAATGTATGCTAGATATTGTGAAATAGGAGAAAAATGTTCAAAGGGGAAGGGAAACTAGGGTAACAGGGAAAAGTGAAAAGGGAAAAAATCTTCAGGTAAAAAGCAAAAAACCAGAAACAAAGCTTATGTACATAGGAGGTGGGGATTGGAGAGGGCAGGGGAATTGGAAAAATAAGAATCAAGATATATCATGTACAGATATAAATTCCACATGATGAATCTGATTATTATGTATATCTTACTTATACTAAAAAACAATGTGTGAAAATTCTAAAAAGAATTCATGATTTAGAGTGTCTCAGAAGCATTTTGTGTCTTTTGGAAAGAACCATTTGAAGCTAACATTTAAAAGCTGAGGTATGTGGATGGAAAGGGAATTGAAAAGATGAATGTAACTTGCTATGATGTGCTCTTTAGGTGCTGGAGGCCATCCTGGGCCACCAGGACCGCCAGGTGAGAAGGGAACACCTGGTCGAGATGGTGTCCCTGGGCCAGCAGGACAGAAGGGTGAACCAGGTGCTGTATGTTTTCATTTTTCCTGACTTTCTCATTTTCTCCTGGCCTATTTTAACTTGACTTTCTTCATCCTCATGGAATTATGTCTGTTTGTTTACTTTCTAAACGATCATGTATTTTCTTCTTCTTAACTAGCTTCCTTTTGTTCATTGAGATAATATGACCTCTTATTTATTGAACAAGCTGCTGCCTTGTTACAAAAAAAAAACAAAAACAAAAAAAACAAAACTTCAACCCTATCTTGTCCAGTTCTTCTCATTAAGAAGTTACCCAGTTTTTTTCAAATTTCTATTTTCACTATACAGTTAACATCTCATTTATTTATTTTCATAAAATATATTTGGGAAAGGGTACAAGTGATTAAGCCTGGAATTTTCACACTGAGCTACTCCCAGAATTTTTTTTTTTTTAGACTAAACTGCTGAAAAGTGCAGGTTGGGCTCACACTTGGAATCTTCTTGCTTCAGCCTCCCAGAGTGCTGGAATTCCAAGTGTGCACCACCATACCTAGCTATGATATAAACATTTAAAGGTATATTTGACACTCATCACAATTATGACATATATTTACATAATTTATTGAAATTTAAATTGCTGTTAGAAATTAATCTTTGTGCTTGGTTAGCATGTGCAAGTTTCTGGGTTCAATCCTCAGCTCAAAAATTCAGTTATCTACATGTCATATAATATACATTGTGGCACTTAAGAAATCTATGATGATCTAAAAGTATTTTTACTTATTTCTCTTATTATTATCATTTTAATATTTTTTTTTCTGTTTTGTACCTGACAGGTCAGCCAGGCTTTGGAATTCCAGGACCCCCTGGACTCCCAGGACTTTCTGGTAAACTTTAACAAAATATACTAAAATGATCCATAACATATTCTCCAGTACACTTATTTTTCCATCTATGTCATTTATTATTATATATCTATGTGCAAGCCCACAAACTCAAAGGTAGAGTTGCACCTTTGCCTATTTATGTGAAATATAATCTAAGGAGTTGAGTTACATAAAAATAATTCCCTTGTCCTCTTATAAGTGAAATAAATAGGTTACAGATGTGTAAATATCATATCTTTTCTCTGGTATGAGAAAATGAAGATGTAAATCAGTTCTAGTATATATAGCAGATATTGTGAAATTAGAAAATATTTAAAAGCATATAGGGTGTAGGAGTAAAAAATGAGGGGAAAAATAATGTGATGGTAAAAAAAGGAAATAAAGCTTATGTATATACGGGATGGAGGGTTGTAGGGTGGGTAGGGGAATGGGAAAAAATTAGAAATTAAGTTGTGTCATATACTGGTACAAATTTTCAATGTTGAATGTGATGATGATGTGTATATAAAATGTACCAATAAAGATTTGAATAAAAAATAATAATTCCTTTAGGAAATTCACATGTAGATATCTCTTCACTGACTTCATAAATACATGCTGAGGAAATCATCGAGAAAGAAAGAAAAATTGATAGAGATAGATTTTACTAGATGTTTTTACAACTCTTTCGTCCAGGAAAAAAAAAAAATCTCTTTTCTCCCTGTAAAAGCAATATCAAGGTAATAAGTAGGAAATTTTTATAAAAATATGCACCAATAGTAACAATGTTTCTTGAAAATTCAATTTTATTATGTTTTTCATATGTGTATGGATATCTGTGCACACATAATCCACCTACCTTTTCTAGTGCTTAATCTATTTCCAGATATAGTGTGACAACAGGTGCACTTAATACTGAAAATAGTTGGTTATGTGGATTTGAGATTTCTTTGGAGATAGAAATTACCTTATTGAATTCCACTAGTTGTTCTCATGACTTTCGCCTTGGAGGCAAGCCATAGCCCAGTATCATTTAATATGTTTTTGTCACTTTACTGTTACAGGTCAAAAGGGTGATGGAGGGTTGCCTGGCATTCCGGGAAACCCTGGCCTTCCAGGTCCAAAGGGTGAGCCAGGCTTTCAGGGTTTCCCTGGTGTACAGGGTCCCCCAGGCCCTCCTGGTGCTCCAGGTCCAGCTCTGGAAGGCCCAAAAGGCAGTCCTGGGCCCCAAGGCCCTCCTGGGAGACCAGGTATGTTTCTGAGCAGCAGAGGAATGATTTGCTTATTATTCAATTTATTGCATTTTGCTGGCAGTTTATTCAGTCACCAGGGCGTCAGAATTTGTAATATAGGGACTTCTTACAAACAGATAGCTTGGTTTATACACCAAGCTCCATCTATTTCCCATAGCATCTACTATATTCTTTTCTGTAATAAATTTAACATTTACTTAAAATTGAAATAAAACAAAATAACTTAGAGAAAAAAAGGAAATAGTGGTTTTATAAGTCTTTTTATTAAAGACAAAGCTATACTGATAAGCTGGCAGCAAAATACCATCTCCGCTTTTAAATGTGAACTTCTCAGCATGTCACCACCAAAATCGTCTTAGAGATCACCCACTAGATAGCTGCTCGCGGTCCACACCACAGGTGTTGCTATGGTTCTGTCACATGATCAGCAAATGTCACCAAGAGCAATAAGCGTTTGTCTTCTCTAGGAACTAGGCAATCAAATTTACCTTCAGCATCACAGCATGATAAAATCGCCTAGCCAGCTTTCCGTATCCACTTCGTATCTTTACCTCATTTGTCTTATATTCACTTCTCTAATAGCTTCATTTTGCATCCGTTTCACCTTTTCTTTTCTGCGCCATCACTGCACTTTACTAATTTGAAAATGCTTGTTATTAACGTTGCTGAGACCAATCACTGGTTGTATGTTATTAACAGATTTTTGAAATCTGGTATTATTTTTTTTCTGTTTCTGGTAATGGAACATTTGGCCTTTATTCAGTATAACAAAGAAAAGAATTCTAAGACTGAAGAAACAAGGAAATTGTCCTTTTATATTTAGAAGATCCCTGACATCTTTAAAAATGCATTTTTAAATGAGAATTTTCATTTAAATTCCAGTGAAATCTTAAGTGTTTGGGGTTAATTTTAATGAATATGCTATAAAAATGTGAGTTAAATTGGATCATATTCTATGTTCAGAGGGTCATTTTGAAAACAAGATTTTAATTTGATCTTGTTTGATTATCCTTAGAAGGTACTACTTAAGATTTTAAGTTTAATATTGAAGAAAACTAGTGAAAATCTCAGCCATGTTAATTCTTTATTTGTAGCACAAAGAATTGAGCCAAACATCTTACTTTATTTTGCATGCAGTCATTCAAATAAACCAAACTATTATCCCTTTTATATTCTAATTAGCAGTGGGATTGTTCATGGAGTAATGGATGTCATTGTTGAACATTAGTTTAAAATACAGCAACATAAAGTCAGACATGAAAGTGCATGCCTGTGATCCCAAAACTTGGGAGGCTGATGCAGGAGGATCACAAGTCCAAGGCCAGTTTGAATGACAGAGCAAAACTCTGTCTCAAAAAAAAAAAAAATTAATAATAATAATAACAATAAAGTAATTAGTCATTAAAGTGCCTTAATGTTACTTTTTTAAAAGAAATAATAACAAAAGTACTCAGAAAAAGAACTTATCCGGTGAATATTTGACTTCTTAATTAAAAAAACACATAAATACTTAAAATGGAGTTTTAAATTCCATTGTTCTTAAATTGATCATTTAGTTTGGGCTCATGGTAATGAATTCTGTAAAAAAAACGTTTTGGCCTTTAAAAATACAGCACATGTGCTATTTTCATTTTAATAATTAACTAAGTGATGATAATTTGGTTTATATACACATGCATGAATATAAATACACTGAATATTATGTAACTTAATTAAATTTTAACTTGGAAGTATTTAGTATAATGCTTTAGTTTTTTGATGTTTCTAACAGTTTCGATATTTTTCCTTTTCATTAATGGTGACATTGGGCCTTGGTGAACTTTGACCCAATCCAGGTCCTCCAGGTTAGCTCTTTAACTCCAAAGCAGTAACTGCATGAAATTTCAAAGTTTTCTTATATACATACATACACATTCAAACTTAATGTT
The DNA here is from genome assembly GCA_004026965.1 of Petromus typicus. Taxonomy (NCBI): domain Eukaryota; kingdom Metazoa; phylum Chordata; class Mammalia; order Rodentia; family Petromuridae; genus Petromus; species Petromus typicus. The sequence goes on from PVIR01039572.1 coordinate 6,327, forward strand.
TTCAAGTGTTTAAATGTGTTTTATGAGTCTTATGTGCCAATTCAATTCTTACATGGTAGCCAATTTCTGTGAGCTGTCAAAAACTTAGAAAGCCCAGGGTTTCTAATAAAAGCATTCCACATTATCTAATTAGGAAAACTAATGAACACTTCAAAATTTAGCAGGTGGGTAGTGTATGCCTGAAAGCACTTGGGAAGCTGAGGCAGAAAAATTGTTGTGAGTTCGAGGCCAGCCTGGGTTACATAGTGAGTCTAAGGCTATTTTGACAGGGCCTTTGCACCAAACAATATCCCTATCTATTTTGGGGGACAGACTCTCACTAGGTTGCTCAGACTAAACTTGAACTTGTGATCTTCCTGCTTCCCAGAGTACTGGTATTACAATGGTGTCTCACCTCACCTAGCCTATGATTCCCTCTTTCTTTAGTTTCCCACAATCCCATTATTTCACTGAACCAAAGAATGCCAGACCAAGGAGGACCTAGGCTTTATATATCTCAAAAAGAAGTTGCTGGCTAGATACTTATTAAAGATGAAAAGACAAATTTTATTCAAGACTGTTGCAATAGAGGAAGGTTATTACAATAGAGGAGAGTGACTGAGCTCACCTCAAATATAACAAAGACAAGCAGAACTATTTCATGAAGGGGCAGAACAAAGAGGTCACAGATATAAACTTACTGAGGGGTAAGATGGATAGAAAGATTCTTGCTGAGCTCACTTCATATGATTTTTGCTAAAGGCAGGCCAAGACTTAGACACTATGGGTGGTGGAAAAGGAACTTGTTCAGATTTTAGGAAATGGAAAGGATCTGTCCTTAAACTGATTTAGCAGTATAATTACAATTGGGACTGGCAGGCCAGATATAGGGCACTAGGATGAGCAGAGAGGACTCTGGTGCAACTATAAGTTTTGATCAAGGTAAAAGTCTTTGTAACATATGAGAAACTGAGGCCCTAAGGGGGCCAATAAGCTTGTTCAAGTAATACTGTTAGTTACTTGCACAGGTGATACTGACATGTGTCTATACTTCTCTCAGCACCAGAGCTTCCCACAAAAGGCTATAAATTATATGGCTTGATGCATATTTTCTGGTCTCTCATTCTAGTTATAAATATGGTAACTTAATGTAGCAAAACTACTACCATTTTAGGAGACTTGACGATAGCAGACCAGGCCTTGCATCCACTTTTTTGATTTTTGTTACCTTAAAAGCCCCATCTACCCCTAACAACTACTTCTTGTGTTCTACCTAAATGGAAGTCATCAAGGAGATTATGATAGTGCATGTGATTTAACAATCACCAAGATAAAGAGATGACTACGGTGTATTTTCAAGCAATTTTGAGTCCTAGCTTGTCTGACTTATATAGAATTCTGCTACCTTCATCACTGCTAAAGCAGACTGTCACATAAGAGACTTTTTTCTTTAGTACTGAAGATTTTGAGGAAGAAAAACAAAGTAAGCACATTGACTTTAAAACTAATTTAACAACTCCTATTTACCAAATGTGCTGTGAATTGCAATTGCTGGAGGACCAGGGATTTAGCTCAGTAGTCCCACACCTGCCAGGCAAATGCTAGGTCCTGAGTTTAATCTCTGGTACTGCAAAAAAAGAAAGAAAAAACTAAATTGCAATTACTGAAACCTGGTCTGTGTGGTGGTATCTTCCTTGGAACAGTTGAAAAGTACAACCGTAAGTAGAAACTAGACTGATACTAGTGGACCCATCAATTTATCTTTGTTAATTACTTCTACGTACAAGACTTTGTTTGGAGGTTTATTTTTAGTTAACTCTTCTTGGATTTTTTAAAAAACAGTGGATTGAAAGTCTCATACATAAAATTGAATTGGCATGTAACTCATTAAAATGTAACCTTTTCAAAATGAAAATCTTAGAAGTTTTGCTATGATATGATCAAAGTTCTCATTTTTACTGACTTGAATGAAAATGTCATGTTTTCATGAGACATTTTCCTAAAAGTTCTTATTATTGGTCTTTCTATAACAAACACACTTCTAAAATGTTTTTACTCAAACGCTTAAGTTATTTTTGATAGTAATTCTAATTTATTAAGCTAATCATGTGATTAGTCCATGCCCTATGTGTTATCTTGAATTAGTTTACTCCTCAAACCAAACTTTAGCTTTCTAAATTTCAAATTTTCAATCATTTAAAAAGTATTATTATTGGACAGTAACAACAGTGTTTTCTATTTATATGACATGCTATCATTTCCAGCATATAATATGCTTCTGTTGAAAGCTTTTTGAGGGCAGAGTCAGGGTCTTACTCATTTTTATATTTCACATAGCACCTTGTACGGGGCAGATATTAAATTTGGGCTTTAAAACTTGGCTTTCATTGTTAATCCTACCAAGGAAGTTAGGGCAGATAACACTTATTCCCATTTTACTTGGGGCAATTGAGTTGCCCCAATCATATGGTTATTAAATAGCAGGGTCAAGAATATGATCCTAGGTCTTCAAAGTTTTTGGATGGTGTCCTCCAGCACCATTTGTTGTCTCTGGTAAAGTTAACTGTTTATAAATCATAGCAAGACTTGTATGGAAAGGTAATTGTGTTAATAGCCAATTAACATTAAGAGATATTCTATTTGTAGCTTTTTATCATTCTATTTAATGATCCTTTTTTAATAATTAATTTCCTGAGTAAATATTCACGTTAAGCTATAATAAAATATTTGTAATATTTTCTGTGCTTTGGGATGAGCTGCTGCATGCTGAAGTATTTAAAGCACCCCTTCCTTGATAGTCTTCCTATCTTTGGAAAATTTAAATCTTTATATTCCAGTTAGCTTGTATACAAAGGTGCAGTGGCTTTTTCTTTAAGTAGCTTACTGCAAGTAATAATGCACAGAGGAAAATCTCATGATGAATTATGAAAACAGTCAAGATGCAGCTTCACTGACTGATTTTCAAGTAAGACAAACAAAAGGACAATTGGTAATGGTAAACTCGTATTTTGATTTTTCTCCTCAGTCACCAGTGATTTTTGGATTTTTGCCAGTGAAGCCTTTAAAGTTAACTAATATTTCCTTGGTTCTGACTGAACATATAGAGATTTTTACCTTGTGTTTTTATTGAAGGATGGCAGAGACCAAGATAAACATTCATCCAAAATGACTCCTTTATGAAAAGAACTGAAGACTCTCAGTGAAATTGTATTACCATGCCAACACGAATGTTTTGAGAAGCTAATTTTTGGAAAGCCACAGGAGGGGTGTCTTCAATAGACTTTCCCATTTATTTGATTAATAAAGACCAGCAGCTCATTCTCTGTAATAAGCTCTAAAAGTTTGGCTCTCCCTCTCCAGTATTTTCTGTGTGCATACTGATAATGCTCTGAGTCTAATGAATTCTAGCAAAGAGAATTATTGTTTAACTTACGATATAATGTGAACCACTTCTAACTCAGCATCTTGTTTTGTGCTGTGTGATGTCTGATACTGCTAACATGGATCTTTGGTCTTTGGTGAACTCTGCTCTTCCAAGGTTTTCAAGGTTAGACTCTTCACTGGTCAATTATTTTTTAATGCCTTGTATGTGTAATAAGAGATATATACTTGATTTTACTATAAATAGAAGCGAAGTTTAGAATTTATTGAAGAATGCTACTGGGTGTATTGAAACACATCTGTAATCTCAGCATTTGGGAGACTGAGACAGAAGGATCACCATGAGTTTGAGGCCATGCTGGGCTACACAGTGAGTTCAAGGCCACCCCAAACTGCATAGCAAGATCCTCTTTCAAAAAAAAAATAAATAACAGTGCTTACGGCTTAGGTTTTACCATTTTGGTGAAGGTAATGTGACTTATTTATAATCGAGTTTGAAATGATATTAAGTTTGTGGTTTTGATTATTTTATAACATAATCCTACATAAAAGTCTGCTAAATTTCAAATGAAAATATGGTAACTCTTTTCTTTTAGACTACACTAAGACGTTTATTTAGACAGACATGTGGCCAGTTTATAATCTCTGCATGTTGGTTTTATTTTCTTTAAAAAAATTTGTTTGACTCGGGGATCTGTGTGTTTGTGACTATTTTCAGCAGTGAAAGAGGCAAACTATTAAATGCTGTTAAGCTGGGAAAGGTTATCAAAGTTTCCTTTTTTTTCTATCTTAAATCCCTCCTTGTCATTTTCATCAGATTGATTCACAGTCTGTTTTTCTCTTAATAAGCTGATTTGCTTCCTGATTTCTGGTAGAAATTATACAAACAAGCGCATTTGTTTAGAAAATCCTATTTAATTCATCTGAACTAAGCAACGGTAGTTTTGCTTTTCTTTTGTCTTTTTTTATAATTGATAAGGGAATTTCTGTGCTGTCTGGTTACCAGGTTAAGGTGACTATATGAATTAAATTGTCTAATAGTACAAACAATTGCTGTTGTGTTATGGACCTGCTTTCTTTTGTCATGTGCCAGATACTGTCATATTATTTTTATAAAAACACCGGAAAAATGAAACACATGTTCTTGTTTTAAGATATGTTCTTATCTTTCATTTTACAAATGAAGACAATAGTGATAATGATTATAACAATACCACCCTTATTATTACTACTGTGTGCCAGGCACTGTACTTAGTAATTTATACACACAATTTCATTTAATCTTTGCAACAGCCTGGTAAAGCAAATGCTACTCTCTCTCTTTTTGGCAGTGCTGAAATTGAGCTTTCACAGTGTGCTATACTCTTAGACCCTCTTTAAAATTTTGATAGGTGGTCTAAATTCTCTAGAATTTATACTTTACAATTACAATTTACAATCCTCATACCTCAGCCTTGCATACTTCTGGAATTACAGGAACGAACCACTAGGCTTGGCTAGCAGATACTATTCTTATTTCCAATTTAGAGAAGAAGAAATTGAAGACAAAGATTGATTATTTTGGTAAATGAAAAGCTGATGATTAATAGACTTGGGATTGGAACCCCAGCATTCTAACTTCAGGTTCCAGTGTTCTTAATCAATAACTATTGATTCTGATCTCTAAGAGTATTTGAAAAGGAAATTAAAGCTGAAATTTGATCTATGATAAAAAAAAGGCATTCTTAGGTGACTTGAACTCAGTATTCTAAATTTGAATACCCTTGGTAGTTCCAAAAATAATACAAACTAAACACAGTAGCATGTGACCCATAATCCTAGCACTTTAGAGAGTGAGGCATATGAGTTCAAAGCCAGTCTGAATAAACTACATAATGAGATCCTGTCTCAGAAAACCGAAATAAAAGAAAGAAAAGTGATTCCTACTTTAAAAAATTTTTGGTTGAGTTAAAAAAAAAAATCGAGGCTATCAGAGGAGTGAAGGCGATGTGCTAGTGATGGGTTCCTTACTGGGTCCTTGTAGTTATTTTTGTAAGAAAGGACTACTGACCCTCAGTATATACTCCACCGGTATATACTGTACAAACAAGCAGCACAGATTTCCCACCTACTGTCAAAAGACTGGGTCAATGACAAGATTTCCCTAATTGCTTAATTTTACTTGGAAAGAAAGGTTAAAATTATAGCACAAAGAAAAAACTTAGTGAAATCCCTCTTTGTTTTATTTGTTCACAAGATACGCACATAATTTTTTTTTAAATTAATATCTAAAAATTATGAAAACTTTCTTTTTTTTTTTTTTAGGTTTTTTGAGACAGGGTCTCACTTTTTTTTGTGGTTCAGGCTCAAACTGACATTACAGCAATCCTCCTGCCTCTGCCTCCCAAGTGCTGGGATTATAGGCATGAGCCACCACGCCCAGCACTGTGGTATGTGGTACTGATTGCTGCTGGGCGTGAGTCTCCACACCCAGTATTGTATGTGGTTACCGGGGATCGAACCCAGGTCCTTGCGCTTGCAAGACAGGCACCAGAACCACTGAGCTAACTCCCCAGCTCATATGAAAACTTTCTTTTGCAGTGCTTAGGATAAAACCCAGGACTTCACACCTACTAGGAAGGAGCTCTGCCACTGAACCACATCCCCAGCTAATAAACACATGTTTAAAATAAATGTTACAAGTACTGTATTGACTAAATTCTGACCTTTAAAAATATTCCCAAGTATCAAGCATATCACTAGTACAAAATTAAAGTTATTTTGCTTAAACGTCTTAAGTAAGTAGTGCAAATAAAGCCATTTTATTTTTTATTTTGTTTCTTTTGCTTACTCTTGTCCTACTGGGGATGAACTCAAGCCCTCTCACTTGAGCTGCTCAGCCACCGATCTACACTTCTAGCCCCAAGTGATTTAATTTGAACCACTGCTTGAATTCTTTGAACTGGTTAGAAGGCAAAATCTTGGGCCTCTCCTCAGCCTCACTAGCCTGTAACTCTGGAGGTGGGTCCAGTAATCGGAATCACAAGGTCTCCAAGTGATTCCAATTTGAATAATAAAATTTAAACCAGAAGGGTGTACAAACTGACATTTATAACAAAATGAGCCCAATTCAGTTTATATTATGAAGGAAATCGGATAGATCAATATATTTTAATGTAATGCCTGTTTTACCTGTAAGCTAACGTGAAAATCATTGATATTTTAAAACCCTGATGTTTATGCTACTCTAATGCTATACTGAAATTTCATCATTTATTGTGCATCATCAAGGTCTACCAGGTCCAGAAGGTCCCCGTGGTCTCCCTGGAAATGGAGGTGTTAAAGGCGAAAGGGGAAACCCAGGCCCACCTGGGCAACCTGGCTTGCAGGGTTTGAAAGGGGATCAAGGACCACCAGGACTCTCGGTAGGAAATGGGAGTAGGTATTTGATGAGAGAAGAGTGTGGGTTTTGCATTCAAATGAGAATTCTAAACTGTAACATTTAATTAACACTTAAGGACAAAACTCTGCATGGCTCAGTGGTGAATTAAAATGAATGTAGAAGGCTTACAACTAAATGTCCTTTTGCCTTATGATAGCAAAAGGGTTCCTCTAAAAACACTTCACTTTCAGTGAAAGCAAATTTGTGCAAAAACGATGTGAAAATCAGAATATTGCATGTGAATGAGTCAGGCCATAGGGAATTAATTATGGTGAGTGGTAAGATTTTAGACTGTGAAATTATGTAGAGTTATGGTCCAATTCAGCTGCACTACTCATTTCTGTTTTTTGTCTATGAGGAAAACAGACACTCTGGGTTTCTGCCTTCACCTATGAAAAGAAAATAATAGCAAATGCAATCATTTGCTTTCTACCTTGGTTTGAAGGATGCATAGAAACTTACTTATTTGTATATTCTCAAAGTTGCCACCATTCACTCAAGCAGATTGTTAATAAATTTTGACAGACAGCCATCTGGGCTGCCTTCTGTGAAGGCTGCTTGAGAGCAGAAAAAATTGCCTATAAAGTAGTAGCCCCTAAAAATTTTCAATATCTAACCTTTTCCCATGGCATTGCTCTTCTATTTGCCTAGTCTTGAAAATTAAATCTTCCCATTATTTACTCACTACTCACTCCCAACCTCATTCTCTCTACTACACTGGTATA
>PVIR01039573.1:0-13991 GCA_004026965.1 Petromus typicus
AAAAAAAAAAAAAAAAAGAATGATAAAATTCAGGGTGGCAATTACATTTTTAGAAAGAGACAGGATCAGAAAAAACCTACAGATGCCCTCAAAAGTAAAGAAAATGATGTTCTACAACAAGATGGTAGGTATTCAGATGTATCTTAATATTGTTAATCTTTATATTTTATTCACTTTTAAACATTTTAGATACATTCAAACTTTTTTTTTTTTTAAGGTTTTTTGGGACAGGGTCTCGCTTTGTGGTTCAGGCTGGCCCTGAGCTCAGTCTCCAACTCACATCACAGCAGTCCTCCTGCCTGCGTGAGCCATCACACCCAGCACTGTGGTATGTGGTACTGGTTGCTGCTGGGGTGAGTCTCCACGCCCAGTAGTGTTATGTGGTTACCGGGGATCGAACCCGGGTCCTTGTGCTTGCAAGATAGGCGCCGGAACCACTGAGCTATATCCCCAGCCCCCAAACTTTTCAAATATAAGGAAAATATATGATTCTTAATAACTAAAATAGTAAGACTAGTCTGTAGTAATATTCTTTGCCTACCCGAAAAATCTTGTGCATCCTCATGGTGGCTGAACAAAAGATAAATCTTGTGAGAAGCAAGCGAAGGAATTCATCTCCAAAAAACTGAAGAAATGCCTGATCTGCAATGAAGAAAAAGATGACAGTAAAAGGAGGTTTTTTTCAAAGGGAAGGCAACTTCAGGAAAGCCTTTCTGACTTTCATGTCTGGGATAAATAACTTTAAAGAATCAATTTAAAATAGGTAACTATTTTAAGCCACTGTATTATACTTTTTAAGTGTGCATTCAGATTAGTAGGGTACCTATTGAACGTGAATGGGTCAGTAGCTGAGCAATATCACGGTTGATTTTTCGAAGATATTCTTGGCACTTTTCCCAAAGACCTCTACGCATGCTTGACAATCCAGAGACAAACAGGAAGGCCATTAGAGGATTGTTCAAAAAGAGAGTGAAGAGGCTACCTCGTTGAGATTGATCTGCAATAACAAACATGTTATATACATATATAGATATAGAGAGATAAGAAGGGTAAGAGATTTATAGGATGAATATTTTGATTTGCTGATAATGTTAAAGCTATGTCACTAAAACATATACAACAGTAGATTTTCCATGAAACTACAGAAATACACTCCATTGCACACTGCCTTCAGCTGAACTTAAGACAGAGCCCAGTAAACATAAATAGAAAAATAAAACATAATCCTTACCATTTTTTTATCCCCAACTAACAAATTTTATCCAAACATGATAAGCATTGACTTACATCCTGAGATAAAAGTCTCTAAAGGGTACTAGAATTGGCAATCTTCCTCATTCTCCTTTATTTATTACTCTTTGTCTGCCTAACCCTTAAATATCAACATTTTTTTCCCTAGGCTCTATCCACTGCTGATCTCATCTGCACATAGGATTTTAATTACCATTTATATGCCTACCAAGAAACACTATGTAAATACAAATTGGATTTCAAAACCTTAACATAAGAATATGCATTGCTAATACTCATTTCACTTTCTTCTCACTCTATCTCTCTCTCTGTCTCTCCCTGGAAGTGCTGGGATTGAACCCAGAGCCACAACCCTGAGGTGTATTCCCAGCCCCCTCTCTTAGATTTAAGACATGGTCTTGCTGAAGTGCCCAGGGTAGTTTTGAACTTGTGATCCTCCTGCCTTTGCTTCCAAATTAGCTGGGATTAAAGGATATACTACCATGCCTTCTTTTTATTTTTTTAAAGGAGTGTATTTTTTTCTTTTACTTATTTACACTGGCACACAATTCTACAAATTTATTAGGTGGAATGTGTTGTTTTAACATCTGTAATGATCAAATCCACATAATTAACATATCACTTCAAATATGTTATTTCTTTGGAGTGAGACATTCAGAATCTCCTAGTTTTCTGAAATAACTATTTGTTAACTAGAGTCACTCTAAAGTGCAGAACTTAGAGGAAAAATTATAATTACAGTGCACAACTTAACTCACAAAGAAAAACTTCTTACCAGATGAAATAGGAGGTATTTTTGTAATAACCAGATTTCAGTCAAGTACAAACAGTTGAGTTTCAGGCCATCCCAACCCCTAACGGATCAGACTACATCAGCCATAGCAAAGGCCTCGCTGTAACTAACTAAGTTATATTGTGTTCAGTTACATGAGCATGCTGCCTTCTCTACACAGTGGAGCTCTCTGGACCCCTTCACATTTTGAGTGTTGCCTGATTCATAAATTGCTCTTTGCTCAAACTGTTAGATATGCCTTAAGTTTTTCTTCGAATATATAAGATCCCCACAGATACCATAAATACAAAACATGTAGTACAATTAGCAGGTATGTATAACCTGATTTTTTGCGATCAACTATTTCACTGTTCTTTCTTTTCCGTTGCTGCCTGACCACAACTTCAGTCTTGCTTTTCTATCTTCAGAGTTAGGAAGTTTAATGCTATCTATGAGGATACTCTTATCCTTGTCCTCTGAACTATCCCTCTGAACTGTCTTAGGAACTCATTTCTGAACTTTTTATTTTGAATCTGCCTGATTCATCTCAAATAAGATCACATCCATTTAGGGCTGGGGATGTAGCTAAGTGGTACAGTGCCTGCCCAGGAAGCTCGAGGTCCTAAGTTTGACACCTCAATTTAAAAAAACAGAAAGATCACATCCAATTGTATTACTTTGCCAAGGATTCCATAAATATTTTCAATACTGAAATTGCCAGGGAGAGGGGCTTCCATTTCTTTTCTGAGCCTTTCATTTGTCTGAGCTTTCTGTGGGACAAAGTTCTGCTCTTGGTCTAATAATGGACTCCTATATATCCAAACTATTTGAAGAGTAGTTGTTTTCCTGGAATTAGGCTTGGACTTTGAGCAATTTGTCTCATATATCTCCTTGGCCATTGCTCTTTGGACACTGAGATCCCTGAACACAGAGTCGGAGATGAAGAACTTGGGGCTGGCACAAGACTAGCCGTGGACCTCCATGTATCTGCAGGCAGCTAGACTTCCTCCTGCAATGGTGACAAACCACACAGCCCACCAGCACTGCTTCTGGAACCTCATCCCATGGCATCTGGATACTCTCATGTCTGACTTTTTAATTTTTAAAGTGCGTTACTAGCTGGACACATGGCATATGCATAAGCCCAGAGCTCTGGGAAGTGGAGGAAGAAGGATATAAGTTTGAGGCCACTGTGGGTAACTTAAGAAGAACCTATATCAAAATAAAATTTAGGGGCCGGGGATATAGCTCAGTGGTTCCGGCGCCTGTCTTGCAAGCGCAAGGACCCGGGTTCAATCCCCGGTAACCACATAACAATACTGGGTGTGGAGACTCACCCCAGCGGCAACCAGTACCACATACCACAGTGCCGGGCGTGGTGGCTCACGCCTGTAATCCCAGCACTCGGGAGGCAGAGGCAGAGGCAGGAGGATTGCTGTGATGTGAGTTTGAGGCTGAGCTCGGGGCCAGCCTGAACCACAAAGCGAGACCCTGTCTCAAAAAACCTTAAAAAAAAAATAAAAAAATTAAAAAAAAATCAAAATAAAATTTAAAAATTAAGCAAGGAAGGGCTGGAGATGTAACTCAGTATGAAGGCCTTGGATTCAATCCTCAGCTCCAATACTCCCCACCCCAAAAGAGTTACTCACTTCAGATTTCTATCAGGCAGGACTACTACATCTAGACCTCTACATTAATTTAATTCTCAAAGACATCAAAATCAATGTCAACAAGAGAAAGCAGATTCTTTCCCCTGTACAAAGTTCTCACAAATATACTTCTTATCAAATTTCATTATTTCTACTGAGGTACCAAAGACTAAGCGTGCATTCCAGCCTCCTTTACCTCCCTCCCATGTCCAGCTCATCACAGTGCTACTAGTTCCCGAGCTTAGGATCTGTGAAGCCCAGCTACCTAGTCACTGTCTGAGCTCTGGCCACTACCATCTTCCTATTTCCATCTGCGCCCCTCTCCATGAGGATAACTGAATGCTCTCCTCTTCACATACTGATGGTTTCTCACTGTCCTCCACTAAATCACGTAACAAATCTTAGAAGGTTTCCCACCCTTCAGGCACTCAGTACCCTTCAGATAGAAGGAGTTACTTTAGTTTCTGGAAATGCTCCCTACATTCTCTTATCTCCCCCTAGATTCTCTTATCTCCGGGTCACTGCACATGCAGTTTCTTCTCTGTAACACAGGTATTCAGTTATCCTTCATTGTCATTCTATTCTGCATGATCTGGATGGCCACGCTGGTCACTAGCTTATTCCTCACTTTACCCTTCTGTGCTGCTTCAAAGTTCCCTGGGTGTGCTCCTGTTATCTCCTATGAAACACTGTGGCACTTAAAAGTACTTGCCTGGTAGGTTGTCTCTATCTTTACTAGACTGTGCCTCTGGGAGAAATACAACTGGGTCTTACTAGGTCAGTGTGGTCACCTCAGTCCCTACCAAGTGCCTGGAAAATCCATGTCGAGTAACTGTGTTGAGCAAATAAAGCACGTCTTACCTAATGACAGAACTATAGACGTTTGATATACAAAGCACAGGGATCTTATTTGACATTCCAATTACCTTAATACCTGCACTTTTGTGCCCCAGTTGAGTGGCAACTGTTTCTGCAGTGGTAACAAATGTCAATGGATAAATCCCAACTTTCTCACAAGAGAAATTTGAATCTAGGTAATTGAACAACTAACTTGAGATATTTGAAGTCTAAACTCTATAGCACAAAGATAGGATAATGAAGCATAAAGTGTTAAGGACATGTATTACTAATATGCATACTAGTAGAAAGGACAGAACATATGGAGCATGTTTCAATATACCTAGTATTATTTTCTGAGGTAGGTATTACTATTATTTTCATTTGATAGGTGTAGTAACTGAAGCACAGAATGGCTGAGTAACTTCTCAAGGTCACACTGCTAGTAAGTGGCTAGGTCAAGGCTCAAATGCGTTCAGTCTGTTTCTAAGGTCTATGCTTTTAGTAGTGATTCAGACCCAGTAATCTTGGTATCAACTCGTTTGACTGTGCAATTTAAAATAAAGCTACATCATCATGGGACGTATTGAGATCAAAAGGCACTCTTGAGTAGTTTAAAAGGGTTACACTCCTCCAGAAATGACAACAGGATGACAAAATCCTCAAAGCAGGAGAATTTTACCGTTGTTTGAAGGTAAGTTCTATCCCTTAATAATTTGACTTTTGAATGTATGAACTTAGAATTTCTATATGTTTTTCCCTGTTAAACAGCAGAACTTACCTTAAAACAACGGTGAAAGTCTCCAGCTTCTCTCAGGCATTCAAATGCTGACCATCACTTCCTGTGTCAAACTATGTCAGCAGACAGGACTTCTGGCTGGGAAGTAGCAGTAAAGTGCCATCTCCCAGAGAGACATCAGCACTATTCACAGTTAGGGAGATAGTGAAACAGTGACAAGTACTACTAAAACAGTGTGAAGGCTCTTTTAGTATTCTATCTACTAAATGACTGGGAGTTAGAATTAGGTTTTATGTGTTACCTATTAAGAACAAATCACTAAGGACAAAAAGCCTTTCCATTCTTAGGCATTAGAAAAATGATCTAAACACTACCTTGCCTATCTGGCAAACTCAGAAGAGGTTCTTTTATTTAAGAAGTAAAGCAAAGTAAAAGGGGGGAAAAACAAAGAAACCCTTTTAGTTGTACTAGGTTATTCTAACTCTTAGGCATAGGCTGAGAGTAATACTAGAGTACTAATCTTTAGATCTTAAAAGATGCCTAAAATACGTAATCAAAGATAAAGAAAATCAAGTTGCATCGATATGACAAGCAAATCAAAATAAATACTTGTAAAACAAAATTTCAAATTTATAATCAAGAGTTCCCTTCAATATGGGACTACACCACCTCACTCAAGGAGGAATTATCTCAAGGCCTAATTGTAGCACATTAAGGAAGTCTGGTTGTTGGCAAGGCTTCTGGACATATTTCAAATTGACACCTGCCACATTAAACACCATTAATCCACACATAATCATTATGGGAGAGAAAAATAAATATCAACATTATTCAAAGTATAGATAACATTCATTCATATTCTGCTCAGTAAAAGGCAGCAAGAAACATACCTTGTAAAGCCTTTGGATATGCCGTGGGAGAAAGCAAGCAGACTAAAGGCTGTCCAAACAAGTTTGTGAAATTCTGTAATACATACGAAGTTAAAATCTTCATTAAAGATTTGACCAGAGGTAGTTACTTAATAGTTTTCCACAATACATGACTAGTACACAGATTGATCAGGTTCTTTAACATATAATCAGATATAGAAACACTAGCAATTGCACATACATCATTTCTCTCCAATTACCATAGGTACAGGCTTGCTAAATGGCTGTCCAAAGGGTGGAGTTTATTAAGAGAAGTACAAATATTTAAAAGCAAATGCATAGTTGTCATGTTGCAAGGAGAGGTCATCTCGCTGTCTACTAAGATGCCACCACATCGGGCAACACAAACTACATACTGCAGAATAAATTTTTCAAGATCTTTTAGCAGATGAAGTATGCTTTTAATGATTAATGGTGATCTCTACATGGAAAGTGAAATCATAAAACTTTGATGAACGGTGATCTCTACATGGAAAGTGAAATCATAAAACTTTGATGAAGTGACAAGAAATGTAAAACTAAGAGTGAAATGAATATGAAACACATATGCATGCACACACAACTTTAAAAATGAAAGCTTCAACTAATGAAATAACATTTTTTAGAGAATCCATTCTGAAGTGTCATACACTAATTTATTATTATTATTATTGTTATTTTTAATTTTCTAAGAGAAAGTCTTGCTTTGTAGTTCAAGCTGGTCCTGAACTCAACCTCAAACTCACAGCAATCCTCCTGCCTCTGCCTCCTGAGTGCTGGGATGACAGGTTGTGAGCCACCACACCCTGCAGTGTTGTATGTGGTTACTGGGGATTGAACCCAGGACCTTGTGCTTACAAGGCAAGAACTGGAACCACTGAGTTAAATCCCCAGCCAATAAGGATTTTTTTTTTATCTTGAAGACTCTCCTACCTAGTAAGTTAGTTTAGTTATTTTGAATAGACTGAGCAGCCTAACAATAGAGTTGGAGCTAACTCAGATACTTTTGAGCTAACTCTAACACAGTAGCTGGTTAATCAAGCAGCTGGTTAAGCCTCAAAATATAAAAAGATAAAAAGTTAAGATGAGAACAGAGAGACAGACTCTTCTTTGCAGGACAAAGACTTATGCAGGATAAATAAGTTGACATCTCAAGAAACAAAAATGCCAGATTCGCATGTCTTCTTTTGAACTCTAGAATTCACTTCCTTTGAAACAATCCTCTTCTTGTGCTCTTATTTATATATGCACAGGGCAAGGGGTACAATTTTCTGCTAGGAATGACTTCACAATAGAACTCTATTAAAATTTTTTTTCTCTTATTTCCAGTAAAGCTCATGATTTCCTCCTGTTTCAAAACCGTGATTTCAGTTTTGTGACTCGAAATAGGGCAGTTAGTGAAGACTATGTAACAAGCCTCAATTGCTTACACATGTGAAGAACCAAGTGGGTACATCTGGGAGAAGATTCAAGGCCAAGGAAACCAAATGAAAAGAGCTTGAACAATCTGAAGAGTAGCAAAAGAAAAGACCAGAGATGCCCATGGGAGTAGGTACATGTAAGCAGAAAAATAAGGCATTTGTTCCAAGTGAGATGACAGCCACAGGAAACTTTAGGTAGACCAGGGGTAGAGCCGACTAACAGGCATTATTTCTAGGAGTACAACGGCAAAAGAAAGACTAGTTGAGAAGTTCCTGCAATAACTCAAGTGAGTGACAAAGGTGGGATGGACTGGTAGTAGAGATGATGAGATTTTGGATATTTATTTAAGAGCAAGAGGATTGCCTGAGATGGGTGTGAGACCGGTGGGAAAGAATACAAAGCAAAGCACAAAACAGGATATTGGCAGGAACAACTACTAAGTTTAATAGCCACTGACTAAAATGGGGGAGGATGGAGGTAAAAGAATGGTAATTGTCTTGGGTATTGTCAAGTTGTAGTCTCTACAGTCAAGTATCCAGTTAGAGATCATTGTATAGGCAAATGATATTTAAGGGGAGTTCTAAGGAGAAGTCTGTCCTGCAAATAATGTATTTGGAAGTACTCAGCATAGATATTGTAAATAAATAAATTTTATTGTCATAAAATTAGATAAGCATATTGGAGGAAGGCTGTAGAGTGTGGAGGAGTGCTTGCCTAAATAACAGAGGTCTAGGGTTCAGTTCACACACACACACACACACACACACACACACACACACACACACACACACACACAAACACACTCACACAGTATTCATCCACTGTGTTAAAAAAAAAAAAATCTTCTTTATCCATTCATCACCTGATGGGCATTTGGGGTGTTTCTAAGATTCAGACAAGATTTATACACTGTGCTGCTACGAACAAGGGTGTGTGTATATCACTTGTGGTATGATGCTTTATATTCTTCTTGGAAGATACTTAAAGTGGAATAACTGGGTCAAAGGGAACCTCCAGGTTTTTTTGTTTTTAGGAATCTCCACTGATTTTCACAGTGGTTCCACCCACTTACACTCTGAACAACAGTGAAGAAGGGTTTTTCCCCATAACCTCTCCAACATTTGTGATTGGTTGACTTCCTGAGAACAGCCATTCTTTCTGGAGATGGAGTGTCAGCATTGTTTTAATTTGCCTATCTCAAATGACCAGTGATATTGAACATTTTTCATAAACTTGCTGTTTTTACTTCATCTTAGAAGTGGCTATTCACTTCAGATTCCCATTTTTGGATTTGGTCTTTTTTTTTTTTCAGGTTTTTTGAGACAGGGTCTCACTTTGTAGTTCAGGCTGGCCCTGAGCTCAGCCTCAAACTCACATCACAGCAATCCTCCTGCCTCTACCTCCCGAGTGCTAGGATTACAGGCGTGAGCCACCACGCCCGGCACTGTGGTACGTGGTACTAGTTGCTGCTGGGCGTGAGTCTCCACGCCCAGTATTGTATGTGGTTTCCGGGGATCGAACCCAGGTCCTTGCGCTTGCAAGACAGGCGCCAGAACCACTGAGCTAAATGCCGGCCCTAGTTTTTAAATTTTTAGGGGGAGGGTTGATATTTTTAGCTCTTTATATATTCTTAATACTGGTCCTCTGGCTGACAAACAGCTGGCAAAATTTTTTCTTACTTTGCGTGTGTATGGGGGAGGGTCTTTTCAATCCACTAGTGGTTTCTCTTGCTGTGCAAAAGCTTTTTAATAATTTGAGATCCCAGCTGATAATTCTGGTAGTTCCTATGCAGCTGGGGTTTGTTCACAGAGTCTTTGTCTATACCAAATCTTCGAGAGTTTTACCTATTTTATCTTTCAGCAGATTTAGTGTTTCTGTTTTAATATTTAGATCTTTGATCCATTTGCTTTAGTTTAGGTCATGGTGAAAGATATGTGTCTAGTTTCAATCTTTAGCATATGGAAAGCCAGTGTTACCAGCATAACTTATTAAAGAGAGTGTCTTTCTTCTGCAGAAGATAGCCAAGTACATGCTGCTTTTATCACAGTGGCTTTGTAGTACAATTTGAAGTCAGAGATCGTGATACCTTCTGCCTTGCCTTTGTTGCCCAAAATTGTTTTTGCTATTCTAGGACTCTTTTGGTCCCAAATGAATTATAGGATTGTTTATTATAATCCTGTAAGATATGTTATTGGTTGGGATGGCAGTAAATATGCACAACAATTTTGGAGGTATGGCTGTTTGCACTTTATTAGTTCTTCCTACCTAAAAACAAGGGATATATTTCCATTTTCTGATATCCTCTTTGATGTCTTTCAGAGTACAGTAGTTTTCTCTTCCTTCCTTCCTCTTTCTTTCTTTCTTTATTTTGCAGCACTGAGGATCAAACAGAGAACCTTGCACTTGCCAGCTGGCAACAGCATCAAAGAGCTACATTCTCGGTCCTACAATACTGTAGTTTTCCATATAAAGATCTTTTGCTTCCTTCGCTGATTGCTAGTTATTTCATTTTTTTAGATGACATTGTGAAAGATACTGTTTTCCTAATTTCTCTCTTAGTAAGTTTGTTAGTTATGTATAGGAATGCTACCAATTTTGAGTGTTGACTTTGGATCCAGCTATGGTACTAAATTTGGTTACTAAATCTAGAAGTCTTTTAGTGGAGCATTAGAGGTCCTCTGTTTTGAGCATCACGTCATCAGCAAATAATGACAGTTCAACATCTTCATTTCCTATCCTTATTCTTTTTCTTTCTCTTATGTAACTGCTCTGGCTAATGTTTCCAGAACTATATATATTATGTAAGAATGCTGACAGTGGGCATTCTTGTCTTGTTCCTGATTTTAGAGTAAAAGTTTTCAGTCTTTGTCTATTTAGTAAGATGTTGGCTGTTGGTATGTCATACATGGCTTTTATCAGATTGAGATAAAGACATCAATTTTCTATAGGGTTTTTTTAATCATGAATGAGTGTGCCACCTTGTCAAATGCTTTTTCTGCGTTTATTCAGAGGATGGTTTTTGTCCTGATTTGCATATGTTAAACCATCCTTGCTTCCCTCAGATGAATTTTATGTGATAATCACCATCTACTTACTAAGAACTTTTTGATTGGTGTCTTTTTTCTTGTGGTACGAAGGAATGAAACCAGGGCCTGGAATATGTTAGGTAACAGCGCTACCACTAAGGTATATCTCCCAGTCCTTAAATACCTGTAATTGTGAGGTACTGGGAACATAAATATGCATATATAAACACATATACACAAAGATGGAGAAAACTGAGGTGTTTAGAGGTTGGATTAACAACTAGTTTGAAAAAGTAACATAATTATTTATCATAGCAAAAGTGAAAATTGTTTCAAAAAGTGAAAATTTTGAGAGGAAAGGAAAAGTAATCATAGTTTGCACTGTGGTATAGTTATTCAGAGCACTTTTCAGTCAAAATAACATGTATAAGCACCATTTATATATCGAGATTATGTAGACAAAACTATTTATGAAAATTACATGGCTAAGAGGTTTGAAAATACAGAAATGTTAGTTGGGAACAGAAAGGAGAAAGAGCTCCATTTATCTTTACTAATGGGAAATCAATACATTATACCTAAAACAGGGGAATCAAAATCCTTAACTGCATGTTACTTTAAAAATGGTTGATTGCCAAAATCATCAGCTAAGAAAGATATAAAATAATGGCATGCGGAAACAGACAGTTGGAGACAGTGCAAGAGGGGATGAGTGCTGGTTTTAGCAAACAAGCCCACAATGTCTTTGTAAATTTAAGGTGTGTAAGTAATAAGCCTTTTGTTTCACCTGCTTCTCATTGTCTCTCATCTCTCATAACAAAAGGACCTTCATAGGTTAAGATAATATACTGTTAGCTGAGTTTTCAAAAAATCAAACTGTATAATATTGAACCTGAAAAAATGGGTAATGAGTAATATACTTAAAAATTTAAGGTTGGCATGTGTTCTTGGAATTCAGTTTAATTCAATTAATTTAAATAAAAATGTTTTAGGACAAGGTCTTACTAAATAGTCCAGGCTGGCCTTAAACTCACTATGTAGCTCAGGCTGACCTTGAACTCATGGTGATCCTCCAGCCTCAGCCTCCCAAGTGCTGCAATTACATGTGTGTACCACCATGCCTTGCTTAGGGTATAAGTTTTTAAAATGAAACTAAACATAAAAACAAAATGGAAAACATACATATTTGCAGTTAACTCTCTTGGCTACCAGACAAGCTTATTATTTCTAATTCTCTTTTGAAACAAACTTACTAATTCTTGCTTCTCCTTCTAATTGCAAATATGAATATCCACATCAGAAATAGCTTTAATCAGTAAATCTGAGCACCTAGAGTATTTCTGAACATATTTTCACTAAAGAATCATTCCAACACAATACAAAGAACTGTAAAGATTGTCTTTTCATTTTTCTGTAATAACTATGATTTGAATAATAGTCCATTACCTTAGTTTTGATATTTGCTATTAGCATTCCTTTTTGACTCATTTGAAAGCATTGCTTTGATAGCAAAAAGAGAATTTTTTTTTTTTTTCAGAACCAAGGGTCGAATCAGGACCTTTTGCTCACAATGCAGGCACAGTACCACTGAGCTAAATCATCAGCCAAAAAATTAGAATATTCAAGCTACACTATTGTTACTTATTTGAGGTATTCAGTGTTACATTTTTCAGATTGGTA
This sequence comes from Petromus typicus, assembly GCA_004026965.1. Taxonomy (NCBI): domain Eukaryota; kingdom Metazoa; phylum Chordata; class Mammalia; order Rodentia; family Petromuridae; genus Petromus; species Petromus typicus. The sequence goes on from PVIR01039573.1 coordinate 12,285, forward strand.
TAATTTGTTTTTGTTTTGAGACAGGGTCTCACTTTTGTAACTCCAGCCAGCCCTGAGCTCACCCTTGAATGCACAGCAATCCTCCTGCCTCTGCCTCCCAAGTGCTGGGATTACAGGCATGAGCCACCATGCCCAGAACTGTGGTATGCGGTTTTGACTGCTGGTAGATGTGAATCTCCACACCAGGGATTGTTGCATGTGGTTACCAGGGATCAAACCCCAGCCCTTGCACTTGCAAGGCAGGCCCTGCAACCACTGAGCTAAATCCCTAGCCCCAGATTGGCATAATTTTTTAAAAACTATGTATATATGAAATAGTATTTTGAGTGCTGTGCAGGCCACGTATATCTGCCACCATCTACTGTGGGCATCCAGGGACCGACCATGTATGGGTACCAAAATGCCAGGTAGGCTAAAGCCCTGCACAGGCCCAGGCAACCACAGCAAGGAAAATATCTTTGATTTAGGAGTATAAAGGCAACTCCTCTCTTGTGGAGGCCTGGTTAGAAAACTTACAAGAAACTTTGATGGGTATTTGTTAGGAAGCTATCTGCTGATATCAGAGAAGATACACTCAAAAGACTGCTTAATATGGAGAATTAGGATAGGTTTTTAATAATAAAGTTGAAGGATTCAAATTTATTAAATCTGAAAGTTGGCTGGGATTGCCAAAGCTGAACTTGATAACACAATCATGAGAAGTACACAGTTTCAAGTTCATTTTGCTACACTTACTACTGACCTCTCTATTCATAATCTTTTACCTTTTATTTCCAATAAACTGTTGGAAAAAGCTTTAGCCAGTCTGGTCCTACTGAAAGGGCCACTGTAATTGTGGATGACTGTGGAAGAGCTAGAGGAAAAGCTATTATTGAATTTGCTTCTAAAGCAGAAGCAAGAAATGGTTTGGAAAGATACAGTGAAAGTATTTTTCTACTGACAATTCCTTAGGCAGTCCCTGTGGAAGCACCTGAAAAACTGAATGATGAAGATGGTCTTCCTGAGAAACCTACCCAAAAGAACCCAATATATGAAAATAGGGAAACCCTACTTTGTTTCACTCACCATGGCACACTGATTCTGAACATTCTCAGCTATGGATATTCTTGGATGAAATGGGAAAACAACAAATAGAACAAGTTAAAAAAAGCATGAAGGAGACAAAAGATAAACTGCAAAGTTAAACAGAAGATGCCCATCATGGATCACGCACATCTTCTACATCAAGATTTGATGAGATGCCATGAAGAATTAAGACACATGGAAGAAGTACAGAGCCAGGGGGCCGGGGGGAGAGGGGAGACAGAGAGAGAGAATGGATGGCAGAAGACCAATGAACATGGCAGATCTATATGGCTCATGAGGCCTGAAATTTCCACCTCCAGGTGGCGGCGGCAGCATAAGTTATGAAGTTTATCCTGGAATTTCACCAGAAACCATGAGTGGTTTCGTGGTGGGAAATGACACAGTAAGAATGACTGATGTTGGCTGATACTGGAATGACCCAGAGTTTGTCCTCAAGACATGAACTCAGCATGAGCAGAGAAGGAAAGTGACATATTGTTAACATGACAAAGTGTCTAGGTGAGCTGTTTCTAGAAAAACAGTAAGTAATAGTACAAAAAAGCGGTGCACCATTTATTTCTCATTAAGAAAGACATTTAAAAATCTGAAAATTGGGCCGGGGAGTTAGCTCAGTGGTTCCGG
>PVIR01039574.1:0-14748 GCA_004026965.1 Petromus typicus
AAAAATAAAACCTATTTCTTTTTAATAGATGGATAATAATTACACAACTTTCTGGAGAAGAATTTGACATGTTGGTCCACACACTGCATCATGATTGACTCGGGACACACAAATTATCCATTTGTCATTTCTATAAGAACATTCAAAATCCTTTCTTCTAGATATTTTTATTTAAGGGAAATAACATTCTACTACTAGAGTGGCTGGTCATTAATCAGATATTTATTTAAATAGTCTTAATAATGCTTTAATACCCAAGCTCCAGGACTACATGCTGTGTTGACCTGAAAGGAAGACAGTGATTTTTTCCAAGTAACTTTCAAACTGAAATTATAGGCCTCCAGGAAGAAGGGGCTCATACCCCATACACTAGCATCCTCTCATGGGGAAAACTGGTAAAGACCAATTAAAATGTTTTGGGTCAATTTAAGCATTGTGGATGTGTTCTGAGGGCCCATTTCCTGAAATGAGCATGGAGCTACTCATCGCCCCTGAAGAATGTAACTAAGAACTTATGGAATTGAACATGAACAGATGGGTGCAGCAAATTTGAAATCTCTCAGAAAAAAAAAGTCAGTAAAATAATGAAGCAAGCCTGGATCTAGGTTAAATACTGATCTCCATGTTGCATATTGCAGGGCTGGATTATCCAGCTCTGGAAGTCTGCTTTTTCAGTCCTGGAGCTCACTGATTTCATCTCTCTCTAGGGCACCCCCATGAGAGATGATACAGAGAAAAGTATTAGTGAAATAAGTATCTAGGCCAGAAAGCTGTAGGGAAGTAAGAGCAAAGAAGCCACAAAGACCCACACCTGGTGCTGGACTCACCTGGAGGGTGCATGACCTACTAAAACAGAGTAAGGAGAGGGAAGGGGACCCAGCACAGGTCCCTTCCCCAAAGGAGTTTTGCAACAGAAAGGGGAAATTCAGCAAATAGAAAGGCTATTTTAAGCACAGAACATTAAAAGCTGAGGAAAGACTGTCTCTTGAACACTGGGCAGAGGCCCTGAGCTTTCTGGACCCCTAGAAGCATAGCGTCCTCCCAGGAATCTGCTGAAGGGGATCTGAGTCTCCAGGAGGAAGCAGTGTGGCTCAAAGAGCCTTTCCCAGGGAGGACAGACTTCAGACCCAGAGGCTCACTTGCAAAGAGTTAGGGAAGAAACTTACGATCAGGAGCAGGAAGTCTGCCTGCTGCAAAGAGAGAGCAACCAAGTCCCTTGAGGCATACACACCAGGGGCAGCTCCAGGCTTCCAGAGACAAGAAGTGAAAAAGGAAAATGTAAAGTAAAAAGCTTTGAAAAAATAGAAAAGCAACAAGACACAATTCAAACAAACCTGGTGATAAGGGTTAGCACCGTGTAAATGCTTGAACTTTGAAGAATAATTGCTAACATTTATCCAGGGCTTACCATGTGTTGGGCACTGTTCTGTTTTACAACTGTTAGCTCTTATGTTATTCCCACTGCACTCCTATCAAGTAAGAACCACTTTTAATCCATTCTTTAGAGATGAAGAAATTTAGACACTGGGAGCAAGTAACAGCTCAAGTCTTATGACGCACAAATGGACCAGGGATTCAAACCCACTAAGTCTGGCTTCGAAGGCAGAGCTCTTAACAAGTATGTTGTTAAACAAGCCAAAATAAAGTGTGCAGGAAAGGGAAAGGGAAGGGAAAGGAAGGGAAGGGGAAGGGAGAGGAGGAGGACAGGGGAGGGGAGAGGGGGAGGGGAGGGGAGGGAACTATGCTTTGGGATAACCAAAGGATAGAATTAAATTTTATTAGAAAAAAATCTCCCATCAAGGTAAACTGCATTCTAGAAATCTGGTATAGGCTGTCATGTTGGGATTCTGAGACTAAGAGGTTCTCTTCTTGGTTTAACAGACAACATAGCTGACCAACCCCAAATCCAATTCTGCTCTTTTATTCTCTGTCCTGCCTTGTCATGTGATATGATTCTAGCCAATGACATTCAAAGTGTTGATCTTAATTTTTGAGTCTTGTTTCCCTATTATTATTTTATGTTAAAATATTAACTGAAAAATGGAATGGTACACATGCAAGCTGCACATTTGTATGCATATACTCTTCGCAGAGTAGACTCTTGACTTTTAAAGTCATTTGTTTGCTGAGGCTATAAATCAAATTGTAACTGAAGTTGTAACCCAAGTTGGTCCGTTGAAGCCTCAGACTCCTGTAGACAGCCTCTGTCTTTCTGCTATACACAAGCAGATCTCAGTGTTCTAGGGAGACACTGGCCCAGGACTTCTCAGTTAACCCCACACAAGACAGGATGTCTCAGTGCTCCTTCCAGAACTCTTCAAGGTTAGATCTGTATCTGAGACCATCCAGAAACACAAGCAGCCAGCATTTGGGTCATAACTCAAGACTTTTGTTCATACATTAAATTTAAAATTCTGGTCATAATCCAAGTTGCTTACATGTCAGGCTGGTCACACCTCAAGGGCCTGCAGTGTACTGTACAATAGTGGAACAGGAGAGATGTTGTCAAAGGATATAAGCAGAAAGCATTCTGCCTGCTCTTTCTGGAAAAGCTTTCACTCGCCTAAAAAAAAAAAAAAAGAAGAGCCTAAGAAAAAGCACTACACAAAAACATAACTTTTCAGTACCTTATGTTGATTTTCCTCGTGACCTTTCAAACTCTATCTAAATTTTCAAATGTTACAATCTCTAAAGTGACAGTATCTCAATTTTGTGTTGCTTCTCAGTGGTGTCCTGAATCTGACTCCGTCCTAACTGGCAGGTCAGTCCTCTGAGCCTCCCAACGGTCTGACCTGTCCTCCCCAGCAGATGCCTGATGTAGGAAGGACTAAAGCATCCTGTTCACTTCATCCAATGCCCAGACAGTGCATGAGCCTATCGTCTTTTTCCTGTCATATCTCCCAAGTTATGAACTTTCTAATCTTTCCAAGAAAATATGAAATTTTAAAAAACACATTCTAGTGAGAGTTAGAAACACATCTGATACTTCCAATGAAAAGAGGTGACTTAGTTTAACTTTTTGAACAAAAAGTACCTGAGAGTAGAAATTGAAAGTAATTAACTTAATTTTTTGAACAAAACATGACTTGAGAATAGAAACTGAAAGTATTGAAAGTAAAAGATATAGTTCACATTGTATAGTACAGTGGATCCTTGATTTCATTTAGCTCCCAAGGGTTGATTGTAACTCAAATTGACTGTTAAAGTCAATGCATTTGAGATCTGAGTGTTTACCTGGGTACACATAAAGATAACAAGAGGCAGATGAGACTTCCATCTACCTAAACATTAACCAAATTGCTCATATTTTGGAGCAGCTGTAACTTGAGTGTCCACTGCATAAATTAATGATTCTCAAAGTAAGGTTCCCTGGACTGTGTCACCTGGGGAAGGAAGACTCCCAAGCCATTCTTGGAGCCACTGCTGTGGGAACCAGAAGTGATCTCAGTAGTGTTTGCCATGCTGACCCCTCCAACGACCCTGATACATGTTTTCATCTTCAAACCATTCCTCCATGCTCTGACCAGCTGTACTCTACTTCTCCCACTCATACTACACATATTCATCACTGAAATGCAAACTTCTTGAGGAAAAGCTGGAGTCCAACTTCTCTCTTGGTCTCCAAGAGATGATAGTATGTCTCCTTGGAAAAGAGAATATTCAAAAAAATATGCAGGCTAATAAATATAGCAGAGAATAACAGAGGTGGTCCTTTATTAAATATGAATCTAAATCAAAGCAGTTATCTCATTTATTAAAAGTCTTTGTTCTTCTGTAGCTTTGCTGTCCATGGTTCCAGTTACCATTGACTGCACCCCAAATGTATTAAATGGGAAATTCCAGAAGTAAGAAGTCTATAAATTTTGAGTTGTGCTCCATTTTGAGTAGTGTGATGACATCTCACCACCTCATCTTGCTCTGTCCCATCGAGGACAAGAGTCATCTCTTTCTAGTATATCTGTGATGTACACTCTGTAGGCATGGATCTCAGTACCTCAGTCGTCTAGTTGACAAGATTTGTATTCAAGTCATTACTCTAAAAATGGTCATAAAGCTCAAGAACAGTGGTGCTGGCAAAGAGGCACTCCAAAGAGAAGCAGTGAAGTGCTGCTTCTAAGTGATACATGTCATCATGATTTCACATCTGTATAGTTACATTGTGTGAAAGTTCTTGACCAAACCAAAGAAAAATAACCATATAGAGAGTTTTGTAAGATTCATAGTAAGAGAAAACCTTCTTTCCATCAAAATTTGAAGGAGAAAAAAATTGTGCTAATTTTGCTATCACAACCAAAGCGCAACTGGCCAAGGTGCATGCATGCTTCATTAAAATGAAAGAGACAACAAATTCATGTAAGTGTGTGTAAGAAAAGTTATGAATAGAGTTCAGAATGCAAGCATCCATGAGAAGTTCTGGAGTATATTCTCTGTGGAAGCTACTGCAAAAGTAAAGGCAACTAATTTGTAAGTTAGAACTGCTATATATCATCAGACATTGTGGTGCATACCTGTCATCCCAGCCAGCACTTGGGATGCTGAGGCAGGATAATATCTGTAAGTTAAAGGCTAATGTGGGCCGTGTAGTAATACCCCATCTTAAAATGGAAGAAGAAGAAGGAGGAGGAGGAGGAGGAGGAGAAAAAGAAGAAAGAAATATTATATATAAAATATCCTTGTCCTTCATTTAAATATTTATTTTTACTATCCTTTTTTGTAACTAATGTGTTTTATTTTATATCCAGAAAATACACACACAATATAAAAGTTTAACAACAGTATGACATTACTATTTAAAAAGGGTAGTTTTGGAAATGCCTCTGGCTAACTCCTTGGCCTCCTCCCTCGAAAGCGCTCAGAATCTTGCACCAACCCTTCAACCCGTGAACAGTGCACCATGTGCAAGTCCCTTGGCAGACATCAGTCCACTTCACCTGCTGTTGGGCCACAGAGAGCATATTATGTATGGCTTGCTTCTTATTCTCCAAATGAGAACCATCCAAATGATACATGTAACTTATTCCAGGAGAATAAGCCATGTATTTTTGTCTGTACAACTATCCATTGGCATTCATATCATTTCTAATCTGTGCCATTAATGAACAGTTCTGGCCATAAAACTTACCACCTTTTGACTGTGCTGACATTAAATGTGACTCCATCCCTTCACTTGCTCTCTGTAGTAGGTTTCTGGATTCTATCATGGCATTTATACTCTGAAGATTTTTCTATTCAGAAACACATAATCTTAAGGTAGTCAGTTGACCAATTGTAGTTGAAGACAGAAAGTTCTTTTTGACTGTTTTAAAGGAATAAAAGCTCTATTTCAGGTTTATAAGGATCTCTACATTATTTTCAAAATCTTTTTGTGTGTCTTCACCCAGAACTGGTTTCTATGTAGGGAGATTTAATTGCTTTTGTTTGATATGGGTGCAAAATATTTCCTGTGGCACCCAGAGAAAAGTCTGTCAACTTATGAGTGGTCTCTTCATTTAAGCTTTTGTGTCTGTGTAAAGAAGCACCGGGACAGAACAGACATACAGATTGTCTGGGCTTCCTGTTGTACTCTGTGCCCACCTTCTTTCCTGGCACCCACAGCCCGATTCAGTAAGCCCAGGGGTTACACTCCGGAGGACAAGTTCTGCGCTGTCCTCTGGAGGACTGTGGCTATCCTTAGCCCTTGCAACAAATCCTGCGCTGTCCTCTGGAGGACCATGGCTATCCTCAGCCCTCGCGTTCCTCTTATACATTCTGGCATCAGCTCAGATCATCACCTGAGAAAGTAATTGTGATCTTGGCTGGCATAGCCTGGCCAATTAATCCTGAGAAAATTGATATCTTCACAGTATTGACTGTGAATCAGGAGACATTATACATAGCCCTGCTCTCTTTTCTTTTTTATCTTCTTTAGTATATTTGAATACGTTCTGGGATGATCTCTTTGAAGAATGTATATGACTTCATCCTTTATACATCTTTAGATAACTATAGTTTATGCCAATGTAAGTTTTAAAATTTGGCTTCATTTTGTTAATATACAGAAATACGTGTCTTTTATATTGATTTTATATCCAGCAGCCAAGCTAGATTCTTATTCTAATACTGTGCTTATAGTTTCTTTCGGTACTTATGATATGTTTGGTATTATCCCTAGACCCAGTGTCTTCCAGACCTACCCATCGTGTATCTTGTTCATGGTGTTTGCAGGTTGGAACCTCAGACAAGACAGTACAGGGTCTCCTTGTGCAGCCTTCCCTTGTCTCCCCTGTGCAATGTCCTCAGCTTGACAGCTGGTCACCAAGGTCACTGGCTTCTTGCTCACCTGCTAGGAGCTGATGCTGACCATGAGCCCCGACCTTAACTGAGGCTATCGGCTGGCACATCCCAGCGTGGTCTTTCCATGGGGGATAGTCATCTTTCCAGCATGGTGTTGGAGTCCAACAGAGAGTGTCCTGAGAGAGGGAGAGAGTTTCAGAATGGCACCCTTGGAATCCAGTGGTGTGCCTGCTCACTAGACCCCTCCTAGGTTCAGGGAGTGGGACATAGACCCCTTTTTTTGTGGGAGAAGCCTGAAGCAAATTCTAAGCAGTGTGTGGGATGATGGCGGTGGTGCCATGTTGGAACACACCTTTTGCACAACACAAAAAGATTATCTGCAGATCATGACAATTTTTCCTTCTTTTCTGACCTTTATTTTTTCCTTGCCATACTACCCTAATGCAATGCCAAATATATAGAATAAAAGAAAACTGTTTAATTTTCCTAAACATAAAAGGAATGCTCTTTAAGCATTAAAAATGGCTTTGTAGGTTTTTGCACAGGTAAATACGATGATGTGATACCCATGTTCATCACAAGGCAGGATTTGCTACCCACCTGTGGGAACACGGTCAGCAGACACCCATCACCTATCATCTCTCCAGTCTGCCTTGCTCTGGAGAGTTGTGGCAGCTGAAGTATCACCCTGAGTGGCAGCTCATTTTTATACACTGGGAAATGTGGGGAAGGAAGGCCTTCTGTGTGGACCCAACACAGGGCTCTAGGCCAGGTAGGACTCGCACAGAGTACCCTCTCATTCCCTACACTCATGTCTCCACTATGGCTTATATCCTTTTTTGATTAACCAGAGTTCCTATCCAAGTATTAGTCCCAAAAAGTGCCAGGTGTGGTCAAAATATATAGTGAATATTTACACTACAGAATATATTGGAGTAAAAGGTACATTCATTGCCACTAATCTCCCTTAAGATCCTCCCCATTCCCTCAAACATATTTATCCCACATTCTTGCCACTTTAAGCAATTGCTGAAATCCTCCTTCATGGTGTCTTTACAAGTGAAGAAAAAAATAAAAATGATTGGTGACTGGACAGTGCTGTTCACGAGAAAGGGAGGCTCATGAAAACCATTGCATCATATTCTCTGCATCTTGCACCATACCACACTCGGGTCTTTTCCCCAATTCATAATGACTGTAGATGTTGTGAACTGATTGAGGACATGGAGGCAGGCTCTGTAGCACAACTAAAGACACTCACAAAGAAAGACGTCCAGAACTGCTTGAGAAGGTGGCAGGAGCTACAAGATGAGGGCCACTGAAGCAAGCAGGGAAGAGTGTTCTAAAGAGGATTAAATGGCACTCTGTCTTTTACTGTAATAAATTTTAAGCCATCATCATATTTCCCAATCACTCCACATCTTGTAGAAACTTCAAACGTGGCTCTACAAAACACATCCTGGAGCCTTTGACACAAGTGTTTGGACAAAGCTGGCCAGGAAGGAGGCTGGAAGAGCACTTTAGCCATAGTGATGTGTGAAACGCAGATGCCTTTGGCAGAAAATTATTGTCCGATTGTTGCATTTACTGGTTGTGAATAGGGAGAATATTTCAGTGGAAAGTGAATTAAAAAGTGGATTTGGCATTTGAGCTGTCTGGAATAATAGTAGCAGAAAATATTATATTAGGCTTCTGGAGGGATGGCTTCCACCACAGACATTCATTAATTCAGAGTTCTGCAGCCTGAAGGTCCCACATCCATGTGCTAGCAGAGATGGTTCATTCTGAACCTCTCTGAGCTTGCAGAAGGCCCCCTTCTGGACATCTTCATATGTTCTGTCCTCTAAGAATGTGAACAGAGTGAGTCAAGGTATCTCACTCTTTCTGAGGGGCACCAGGGCCAAGGGATTCGGCTCCCTCTCTAATGGCCTCATCCAACCATCATCATCTCTGATTACAGTCACGTGGAATATTGCTGTTCTCACATGCAGCTTGGGGCAGGGGGCATAATGAAGCCTATAACAGATGGCTATTGCTAAGCACCATTGACTTATAGCAAGAAGATAGTGAAAAGGAAACTAATTGGAAATCAGGCATAACACCCTGAGGGGTCCTCTTTTCTGATACACAACAAGTAGGACAGAGGCAGGCAGAGAACACACGTGCATTGAGCAGCACTCTTTGCAGCATCACCATCCATACCTGGCCCTGTACCGACACACCTCAGCTATACACACTTCAGACACAGTACTGGTACCATTCTGCCATCCTCTGTTGTGAGCAGGAATGCAGAGAAAGGGACAAACTAATAGTGGGACAAACGAAAACTTCTCCTGGTATAGGGTTAGGACCCAATGGTTTCTACTATCTGCCTTATCCATATTCACTAGAATAACCTGATTCTTCTTCCTAGAGCTTGCATTCATTCATGGTTCAGTCAGAACTTCCTGAGTCTCTGCAATTACCTGAAGCCTGACCCTTTTTGCCCACTGAGCTAATTAAGCCAGCCTGGTGGTGACTCCTCTCCTGTGGCACTTTGTGTAATACACTATTGTATCATAGTTCTTACATTAGATTCCTGTCACTATAGCTAACTATCAGAGAAAAATCAATGCATATGGAAAAAAGATTTATTCTGGCTGATAGTCTCAGTGGTTTGTGTTCAGCTATTTGGCCTTGTGGCTCTGGGGCATGTGGCAAGGTGGTAAGTACAGCATGGTTGAAAGTCCTGGAAGAGGAAAGCTTCTCAACTCATGGTGGTTAGGAAGGAGGAAGAGAATGATGAGAGAGAGAGACCTAATATCCTCTGGAAAGGAAAATTTCATTGATTTAACTTTCTCCCACTAAGACTCTTTTCTTAAAGGCCCCACTACCTCCAAATACCACTGGGGGCCGGAAACCAAGCCTTCTCCTTTTAGCACATGATCTTTAGGGGGCACTTAAGATCTCAACTACAACATTTCTTTTAGTTATTTTAATAATTGTTTACTTTTGCGATATTTATTTAGAAGTGAAAGCATGAAGTCAAAGAGGATGCACATATTTTTTGAAAAATATTGCCAATTTCTTGCTATATCTATTATACTGCTTCATATTGAAGAACTTTGTGCCCCATCATGTCGCCAAGAGGGAATGTTGTCTAATTAAACATTTCTTTTTTAATTTCCAGGCTGGTGTGGTTTGAGGAAGCCTGAGTCACACAAGGGAACACTGTTCTTATTACACCCATGGAACACAAGTCCCTGGGTGTGGTGATCTTTTCTCTGGGGGGCAGGAGGGGCTTTTCCACATGATGTGGATTTTAAGTAGTAGTGCTAGTGTTTTATTCTATCTTTAACCTCTCATGAGGAATTCTCTTCCCTATGTCTTAAAACCTTGGAGAAATAGATATAGTATAGTTAATTGTAGTCAGTAGGGTGAGGGAAAGAAGCAAAGGAGGATTTTTGTCATTTGGATAAGGAAACTTCCCATAAGCAATCTCTTTTTGCTAAGTGGGTAGGGAGAAATTTTAAGAAATGTATGTTAGGCAACAAATCCCATGTGGAGAAAAACATTATTTCCCTCATGGAGCCCTGGTAATTAAAGTGTTTGTATTATGCAGGATTATCTAGAGAAATGAAGCCAGTGGGATCAATAATATAGATATAAACACAGATAAAGATATGGATGTTTACACAGACATGGACATAGAAGAAGAGATAGATGTTGGCTCAAAACTAACAGATGCTAAGAGTCCCTCCATCTGCAATTTATAGGCTGAAGATGCAAAGGACCTGGTGCTGTAAAGTAGTTTGGGTCTAGAAGGCTCAGAGTCATAGGTGGTTAAGACTCTGTGTGTGAAGAGGAAGTCTAGTGCCAAAGCAGAATAACTGAAGAGCCTAGATCATTTGGAGATCATTACAGAGAGTACATTTGTCCCCTCGACTTTCTTTTTGTGCACAAGCCCTTTCTGAGCTTTATGATTCCACAGTGACAAAATGAGTCTCTTTCATTCAGCCTAGCAATCCAAACGTGCCTCCCTTTCAAAAACTACCCTCGCAGAGGCACATGGAAATATTTTATGGAGTATCTGGTGGTCCTTAGGTTGACACAATATTAAATGGAAGATGCTAGTGCATTGCAGGACTTTATTACTGACCTCCCCCATTGTAAGAATAGTACAACCTCTGTGAAGGATAAAGCAAAGACATCTTAGGGGAGCCAAAACAGACTTTGATCAGTAATCACTTGATAGAGAAAAGAGCCCACTGGGAACTGAATTCACCTTGATTTGTGCAGAGACGACAAGACGTTATAAATGAAGGGAGAGGGAAGAGAAAGGGAGGTAAACAGCAGCTCACAAAGAGTGTGAAAGAGGGGATGGTCTGTGTAAAAGCCAACTAGGTTTGCTAAGTGGCACTTACTGAAGTTCACTGGTTACCCAGGATAGTAGGGAGAGAGACATTCAACCTTGCACGTTGGCCAGCACAAATAATGCTTTGTTAGTGACCTTGAGCTTCCCAGTAAGGTACATTTAGGGGTACTAAGGTCATCCTAGGAATGAAGACTTGATGTCTTAGAGACTGGGTGGCTGGTAACCCAAGTTTTTGCCAATGGAGATTCAAGTTCAGTTAAGAAAGGAGCTCAGAGAAACCCAATCCCTTTCTTTCAAGGTCATCTAATAAAAACGCAGAGACCAGACCCCCTTTCCTGACTGCCACTAGATGGTAGCATTTTGTAGGCAGGAAGTCTCCACTCACAAAAATTATTCGCCCACCCACCCCAAAGAGCCACCATCTCTAGACAACCAGCAACCTAAGCCACTCCTGCTGAGATAAAATAATAATAAGAGTCCTCCTTTCACTTGTTCTCCTGAAGTGACATATGGTAAAGCCTCTTTCTCCCCACAAGAATCTATAATTCAAACAGAAGTGCTGCCTACTTCCTCATTAGCTAAATTGTATTCATTGCAGAAAGCAGCTTTCGGTAGCAGTATTGATCAGCAGGAAGTAAGATGGGAAAAATTAGCACAACTTGAAAACTCTAGTCTCTGGAGTCCTGACTCGCCATCTGGGAATGACTTATCAGGAGAGAAATAAGGAAGCAGTGTGTATATATCACCTTTCTCTCTTGCACAGGCAGTGCTTCCTCATTAATCTGATCCCCACCAGTGAGGAGATGGCAATAATTCAGCAAGTGTGCAAAAGAAGAGTCTGCACAAAGCATTTACCTAAAAGTTTCTTTTTAACAGTCAGGTGTGCTTTGCTCCAGTCAGGAGTTGTTCTGAGGTATAATCTTGCATGTAGTATCTATAATGCATATTGTACCTACTGGGGAAAATCCAGCTTTTTAATTCCTCATTTGAAATTCCCACATTTCAATTGTTTTGATAATTTAATCCCCTTTTCTTTACTTCAAATTATTACCATTTTTAATGATAAGAACAATTTCCCTTTTCTTCCTCTCTCACAGCATCTTATCTCTAACAGCTTTTCTTCAACCTCAAGAACAAAGAATAAGTGATTGAAGTAAAAATACAGCAAAATGAAGTTTTTAGTAACAGAACTTGGCCCTGATATATTCATACAAAAATTATTATATTAAATATTTGTGAGTGAAGATCGCATCTTTCCTTTTGTTTGTTCTAATAATTGAACAATTATCCTTCTGCCAGTAAATTGAAATAACATGCTCCTAAATCCATTATCCAAGTTATTTTTAATAATTTCCCATTTACTTGAGGTTTCAAAATTGTTTTTATTTCACTGTTTTTTTTAGCAGTTCACTCCCTCAGATGAAGCTTAAATTGCTGAATAAAGATGCAAACTGTTTCTAAAGAATATGAATTGACCCAAATAATTGAGTGAGAACTTGATGTTAATGGGAAAAGGGATCTATCAGGAGGCAGGAACAATAGTGGGAGGTAAATAGCACATAATTACTCATGTCTTCCATTCACACTTGTTCTGTGTTTGTTATAAATTTCCAATTTGTTGTGAAGTGATTTCAAATTAAAGCTAATTATCAAGTACACATCAATGCTTTTATTACAGCAAATATACAATAAACATCTGCATGTCAAAGCACTATATCGTAGAAAACTCAGTGAGAAGTAAGGCTCAGACTCCTACCACCTTTGGAGGCAGAAAATGGATGTAGAAAGAGCAGACATTGATGCCAAGACAAACAACTACAAATTCAATGACTTATGTGTGTTGTCTCATAGCTCTCAAGGCCAGAAGTCTACAGTCACAATGTCAGCAAGACTTTAGGGTCTTGAAGGGAAGATCTTTCCTTGCATCTTTCAACTTTGGAGGCTTTGGTCATCCTTGGACATCCCTAATTTATAACTGTGTCTCTCTACTGTCTGCCACCACCTTACCATGCTGCTCTTCTCACTGTCTCACTATGATCTTCCAACTCCTTCTAAGTACATTGGCTTTTGGATTTGAGACCCATCACAATCTAATATGACCTCATCCTAACTTATTTAAAGCTGTAAAGACCCTATGAAAACACTAGCTCATGTCTGATGTTCTGGGAGAACAGGAATTTTGGGGAGCATGACACTACTTATTGTAGGTGACTTAATGATGGTACTGCTGAAGGCAAAGGAGAACCTGAACTGAGAACCCCATAAGGAGCAAAAGCATAACGCTAAGTATTCTGGAAAGCAGGACCATGTGGGCTCTTAACATCTGCACCCAGTCTTCCTGCCTGTAAGCACCTGCTCTCCCCCTCAGCACAAAACCACTCACCCATGCTACTTCAAACTTCTGACTTTTCCTAGACTACACAGTAGGGAATCTCTTACACTTTTTCCAATGGATGAGTGGAAGACGTTTGTCTCTATAATTCCCATTCAGATATCAAGGGGCGGCCATGGAGATTAAGTGCGTATTTATGCCATATCTACTAAGAGGGGTTCTATCTACTAAGAGGTTCTTGAGACCCTCAGCTAAAGTTCATCATTAATTTTTATGTCTGTAAGAGTTGTGGAGATTCCTTAAGCATATTAGAGAGGTTTGGTCAAGAAAATTTTCCCCCTCCCCCCCCGGGGGGCCAGGGAGTTAGCTCAGTGGTTCCGGTGCTTGTCTTGCAAGCACAAGGGCCCAGGTTCGATTCCCCGGTAACCACATACCATACTGGGTGTGGAGACTCACGCCCAGCAGCAACCAGTACCACATACCACAGTGCTGGGCGTGGTGGCTCGCGTCTGTAATCCTAGCACTCGGGAGGCAGAGGCAGGAGGATTGCTGTGATGTGAGTTTGAGGCTGAGCTCAGGGCCAGCCTGAACCACAAAGTGAGACCCTGTCTCAAAAGAAAAAAAGAAGATTTTCCCTAACTGGGGATGAATAGAGAAACTTGTCCTCCACTCTGTGGAGGTGAGAACTGCTATATGAGCTGTCTGAGTGTTCATGCTGACAGTGGGCTCCACAATATGCACTAAAAGTGCTGGTATATTGACCTGGGCCTTAAAGAGTTGGATGGCAAGCCAACCACTGTAGCACATGTCTATAGTCCCAGCATTCTAGCATGCTGAGACAAGAAAACTGCAAATCTGAGCCCAGCCTGGGCAACTGAGTTAGCCAAACCTGAGCTGAAATTTTTTAAAAGGCCTGGGAATGTAGCTCAGTGGTAAGGCCCTGGGTTCAATCTTTAGTACTGCAGGAGACTTAGAAAGAAGAATTAGAGGTCATAGCTATGAAGATGCTAGACACTCACCTGCAGCAAATAGGCTGGCTGGATCTGAGGAGGTAGAGAGCAGAAAGAAAACTAGGGCAGGAACTTTTTGTAGCAGGGGGACAAGGGACATGCTTCCTGCAGGGTTATGGAGGAACCCAGATTAGGCATCTCCAAGACCTCAGTCTGGGAGCATACGTAGGGGAAGCAGGCATAGGAAAAGAGTAACTGGATGCATCTCAACAGAAGAACCAACTGACATGGAGCCAGAACCTCTATCTGGATGACACATTGCTCTTCTCAGGAAAGACTGGGGAGTGGAGAATCGCAGACACTGCACTGTAAGGAAGCCCGCAAGTGTGCACCTCTGAGGGTGTCTTCATGTAGACAGGACCCAGGTCCAAGAGTTCCCTGAGTTAGGGTAGAACTGCACCTACACCTGCACCAGCTGCCTGAAACAGTACCCTGCTTTGCAGAGGTCACCCTTATGCGACAGAGGAGCCAAGAGCAACACCACACACACACACACACACACACACACACACACACACACACACACACATACATGTTCAGGAAATAGAGGATGAGAAAGGGAAGATGAAAGGGAATGAGAGGAAAAAGCAGATCAGATTTTCCTAAAACTCTGTCTTCTAGACCTAATTGCACCAATAATGATGCACGCTTATTTTAATGGAGATTTTGATCACATAATTTTTAGCAATTAGGATGTAACAGGAAGTGGTATTATTCAAAAGCTAATTATACGCTTTGCTTGTTAAAAAGTCAGAGAACAGGAGAAGTCCCTAATCATT